>JAWLRI010000763.1:4126906-4163594 GCA_034781795.1 Crypturellus tataupa
GTAGCTGTATTTATGGAAGATCTTACTCCATTTTCATCAGAGCACTAACATGGTTGTGCTCAAACTTCTTTCACTAAGATCTGAGTGAATATAAAACACCCTCATTGAGTGGTTTGATGTTAGCAGGTTGAATCGCTGTGCCAGTTTCTCAGCTGATGCATGGTAAATTATCAGACTTCAATGACCTGCTCATGTGTCCCAGCTTTTATTTTTGGATGCTTTGTGTATTTGTGATGACACCAGAAAAGTTGTTTGAATACACATGCTACCAAAAACCAAATTGGATCATGTGGTAGAAAGCCAGAAATGGTGGTGTTTGGGAAGAAGAGTGGATCCTGAGACAGTGTAAGGTTTTCCTGGCTGTCTGTGTTATTTACAGGAAAACCAAGGGGACAAAATTATTAAGAAACCAGAGCTGTTCCTTTTGCAAAGGGAATGAGTAACAAAATAATGCCATCCCTAGTTGGAGAATATAAAACAAATAGGATCACTTCCACTCAGATCCTGAAACAGAAGTGCAGGAAGTGGAGAACTATGAAGAAAGAGATTTTATAAGCACCTGTGTTTCTCCAGATGTCTAGTTAAAACATGGTAGAGAACTTTATTTGTGTGTGTTATTTTTTATTACTGTTCTTTCCAAATATAAATTCTCCATTAAAGATAAGGATCTGCTGCCTACACAGTCCTTTCTCCCAAGAATATAGTTCCTCTGCCTCTTACTGAATATCACTGACTACTGTAGGAGTCTTGAGACATAGACTTTATTTGTTCAGACCCTCTTCTGATGAGTTTAAAGTGCTACCCATATTGTGTATGTATAATATATAAAACAGATATACTTTTCCTTGCAAGGCAAGAGATGTAGTGAAGAAAATGGGTTTGTCTTGACAATTGCCCTAAATCTGAACAGGGATAAGCTTCTGAGGCCAGAAAAATCAATTGTCAACCATTAGACCAAAAGAAAATACTGAGAAACTACATCAGATTTAAAACTTTCTAATAGTGCCAGGAGTTTTTGTTTGAAACAGGATATTTCACCTTCAGAGAATTCAGTAAGTACTACATTTCACACAAAAATAAGCTCTTCCACCTCCGAGCCAAAAGGAAAATCTCATTATAACACATACAGATATTTTTTGCCCTATTGTTGTTCTGTAAAGGGTAAATCAGTGTTGACACCTACTTCTGCACAACAAATGCTAGCTCAAATCCCTCTCCTGTGCTGTTACTCCATACTGTTTTCCAAATACTTATTGATTGTGTTTTATTCTCAAGGTTCATTACACCATATCACTAAAGATTTTTTGATATTAGGATAATAATGACTATGATCCACAAATCGCTATACAGTCTGAAGAATGTCAATACCGTGCACAAGTAGAATTTTGTTTTCCTGTGTGGAAATGGTACAACATTTGCAGGATGTTGCGCAGTTGAACTAAACTCATTGGATATGACAGCAAGCACAGCTAGGTTTAGCATCTTGTGTGGCGGCCAAAATTTAATTATCTTTCTGATATATGTGATATAAGTCCCATAATGTTTGTTTCATAGAGTAACTAGAAAGAATGAAATGTTGGGAATCCTGATTTTTGTCTGTGTTTTGTGATTAAAGGAGTAGGAATGTGACTAAAGCTAAGTTATGTAGTGAATGGTGAGGAACGTAGGCATATTATATGTTAACTTGTTGACTTTTGATAATGGTGATTGACTTTGTGTCACAAGACTATGTGGAATCGGAGAGAAACTTCCAAAACTGGCCCCTTATATTGAAGGACAAGGTCCTACAACTGTATTTGCTAGTGAATGCTTTTATGCTCGGGCTGCAAAGCTAGGGCAAGGAAATAGGAGGGTAAAACCAATGCTTTGATGGTGTGATGGAGAGGGCAGGGAGCGACTGGTGTGTGTTTGGGATTCTGGTCATGTAGCTGTTTTTTTGAATGCAGGATGAGAGCTGTAGAGCAGGGTGGATGCTCAGGAAAGTCATAATGCAGAAAAGATGGACTTGGGGAAACTTGCTCATTGAACAAAACACTCTTCAAATAGACTGCACGGATTTTTGCCACTGCTTTAATCATTTGCATATTCTTCAGCTTGTATTTTTGCATGTTCTCAAATTGGTACTTTTTTACAGAGCTTCTTTAAAGTCTGGTTTATCTCCGATTTTAATGTGTTATACTCCTGCATATTTTTGGAGTTTAGCAGCACTTTATTAAATGTAATTGAGTTGTCTTCATCGCCTTCCATGAGAATATTAAATATTTTTACATATTTATGTAGGACTTCTGCCAATATCTGCCTGGTATTTTCCAAACAGACTTAGTTCATGGAAAGTAATTTAAATAATAAGCACTGATTTAAGAAAAGCAGCGACTGCCCAAGTTAACCGACAGTTGTGTGTCCTTTACTTCTATTTTTTATTTTTCCCTGTGTCTTAAGCCTAACTGCCCTGCCTCAGCAGTGCTGTATTTCCTGGGTTCAGGTATTCCAGCTGGTTTGTCCATGTTCCCATCGCAGTCCCCACAACGCTCTGCGAGGTGTTTCTGGGGTTGTCAGTGGAAATTTAGGTGGTTGTTGAAGCTGGTTCCGCAGGGGCCGGGTTGCTCTCTGTTTGAGGTCATAGATCTGCTATGAAGTTGGTCTCTGAGGGCATAGATCTGCCGCTGTCCTCAGCAGGAGCCAGAATTGGCCTTGGGCCTCACGTGAGGTTGCTTGCTCCTGAGGCAGCATCTCTTCAGGTGGAGTAGCTTCCTGACCGACATTGCTCCTGTAGGACACGTAGGTTTTATTTTAAGACCCATAACGGTTTTGTGGCCAAGCGCAGGCCCTGCTGGGACACGGTGGTGTGAGGGTCTTGAACAAGGCCTAGCTGGTGCTGCCTGGACATGGCTTCCTGCCTCCCTGCCGGCAGCTGCTGCGGTGCCAATGGAGCTCTGGTACTGACCCTGCTTGCTCAGGGCTACGTGGGGCGCTTTTACAGGCTCTGTGCTTCCTTGGGCAGAAGAATCGGGTATTACTAAAACTTAACACTCCCATTTTTGCTGCTGTGCAAGAGAGAAGAGCCATGTGGCTGGGACCCAGGTGAGGGATCCACATGGAGCTTGTTGCTTCCCTATTGAGCTACAGATCTGGCTGCTCCCTGCGGGACAGGGAAAACCCCCCTTGTTTTTCACCTAACCTGACACTTGTCAGTGGATGTTGGGCCTCAGCTGATGGCCCCAGTGAGGGGCCACAGGGGCTGAACGGGTCCATAGAAGATACTTGGTGCCATCTCCAGCCAGGATGGCCGTGGCTGCCACCAGCTCCATAAGGCACGGAGCTCCCTGTGCACTTTAATGCTGCTTATCTTGCAGGTGGGAGCTGATCAGTGCTCAAAAAGTCATTTGAGACCCTTAATGAAAGCTGTGGCATAAGGCAGCATCTGCGAGGTTAGGATAATTTTCCTCACACCTCTGCCTGCCCTGCTTAAAGGAAAAGTAATGGGAGAGTTTTAAGGAAGGGGGAAAGAAGGGGAATACGGCTTCCTCATGTGGTCGTTTATCTATAACACAAAAACATGTGCGTGTTTCTTGCACACGCAGTTGTGTGATTCTAGCTATTTTTGCTGCTCTTGCTCTGCAAACCTGTTGAAGCGGCTATGACCTACCTTAGTTCGCAAGGACCTTCCTTCACAAGGCTCAATCAATAAACCCAGAGGGCAAACTCATCCTCATTTGCTTCTGGAAGCAACTGCAGGACACGGCTCCTCAGATAAAGCTGGGGCTCAGCATCCCTGCCTCAGGGCCAAGGGTCAGATATTAGTGCCCAGAGAGAGCGTCAATATGGCTGGATCTAACAGATGCTAAAATAAGGACAGGCTATAGTGGAAAATTACATCTCCAGGGGACAGCATTTTAATGCATGCAATAACCGATAAGATAAGCTCCTTTATTACCAAAAGAATGAATTTAAAAACCATATATAATTTGCCTTTATGCTCAGGGGAGTGAGGGAGGAGAGGGGGCTATTGGGGGAGATAAGTGGATCACTTGAATATTGTATTAACATTGTACTGTTTCCTAAGGACATTAAATATGTTGAAGGAGGAATGAGAGATGGAGGTGTCCCAGGTAAAACACAAATTGGATGGTTGTTTAGCATGATTTGCTGCTTTTATGGGAAGTTTTCTTCATACCACCTTGCTGCCAAGTATGAAGCTATTAACAATTAAATGTGAAAGTTGAAGAAAATACTAGAGAATAGATAGCTACCTTGATGTAAATGCATAAAACTCCGTAAATGGACACGGCTGCTCAGCATTCCTGGAGAAGCCATCCCACTGTTTTGGAAGTGTTGTCTTTCAGGCATGTGCACTGCCTCCGTATGCTCAAGCAGGCATGCTTTATTGAAAAATAAATGGAGTGCATGTTTATGGTAAACACGGGGTTAAACACAGTGTTTTATGTTGAGCGGTCATACTCCCATTGTTTGACTCCATTTCTTGCACCTCAAATTATTTTCTTTAACATCACCTTTCTTTTAAATTGGAAAGCCTCTGAAACAGAAAAGGTTAGTTTAATTTTATTTGTTCTTATGCATACCTGGCCTCTAGAGCAATATTGAGTTCCCTGTGAAATGTATGTAAAGGCTTCTATTAGCAGTTTTTCTCCTGTTGTTGCTTTCCTTTTTCTAAATAAATGAAAGTGATGCTGGATGTTTCTTACCCTGAGTGTTAGCAGAGAGGAGATCTTCTTTATTTGACAAGAAAGAGTAGAAGTTACAATGCAGACTTTCTGTTTATGTTTCTCAAAACAGAATTGGAATTTCTTGATTATGGCGTATTTGTGTATGCTGTGCATATGTGGAAGAAAACAACAAAACCTCAAGCTGTAGTGTTCAGATACTAGAACTTCTTGATGATTTTGATGGACAAAATGCTCCAATTTTCCTTGAAACTGCTGTGTGTGTCTTGTACAAATAGCTATTTAATACTGAGAATAACTTATTAATGTGAGAACTTGACACAGTAGAATAGATGATTTGGTAGTAATTTAATATTGTCTCTGTATACTTATGAACATGCTGCCTGCAAATACCCTATTTGCACAGTACCTTTTTTTGGCTGTGACATTTCTTCATTGCAATCCCTGCCAGAAAACTCATGAGATAGAGGTCTTCATGTAGAATCTGCTGGGTGAATAATGGAGTTCCTAAAGGACCTATCTGTTTTGAAGGCCACAACTGTCTTATAATTGAGTCAATATAAAAGTACTATAAATCACAGTAGGAGATGAAACAATGCATTTGAATGCACTCTGTGAAAGAAACCACAGTGTAGTCGGCTCTTTTGATTATTCACTTGCCAATTATGCATATTATGCAGAAATCATCTGATCTTAATCTTTTTGAAAAGCTCTTTATGTTGATGACCTCATTCTACAACTTAACTTCACCTTTCTAAATATATATGTTGATGCAGTGAATGCTTTGTCCAATTTACATACCCTTCCCCTGATCAACTTTTCGGTGCCAGCCTTATTTCCTCTTCCCAATACCGTGGATAACTGACAGTCAACAAGAAGCTGAACAGAGGAGATGGTGTTAATGTGTTTGATTAGATTGTAGCAATACAATTGGAGAAGGTTTTGTCCTACAGAATGCATACTCTAAGTGCAGTTGTAAACCAAAGGTTGCATGTAAAGCAGAGATATTGTATAACTGAAAGTATAAATTATTCACAGCTGTTTCTCCAACAATCTGTTACCCAACTTGTTACAGCTTTCCACTTGCTGATCTATAGCCATCTACTACTATAACTTCCTTTTTTTTTTTTTTTTTTTTTTTTGAGTCCTGCCTTTTCCTTCTCCTCTACTGTGAGCCTGTTGGTCTAATGTCAGAGTAGAAGATCTTGAGGTTTATTTGTCTTTTTATTTCTGAAATATAGGAAAGGTCTGCAAGAAGAGATCAGACAGGAAGGACGGTTTGAGAACTAAAACATGGAGACATGTATGTGTTTGAAAAAGTCATTTCTAGAAGTCTTTGATTCTGAAAATTTTTGTGTCTATCAGTTATCTGGAGGGTGTAAATTGATAGATTTGTAGGGTTTCGATTATTAAGGATCAATATTAGTCTAGAAAAACCTTTCACTGAGTACAGGACATAAAGGCTATTTTGACAGTTAATACTAAAAGTTTTATTCATTATATCTATTCCAGATTAGCCCTAGGTTTTCTGGAGAGTGAAGGTCACTATACTGAGACTTTGACTGCTCTTGTGCAAGGAGATCATGAGGGACCTAGCCAGGGTTTCTTCACTAGGTGGCAGTTGCAATGTTACAGAGTGAAAACGTTATAGAGAGTTGACACACAGTTATTGTAATGTCTCCAATAATTGTAATGAGAACATCAATTCTTGTAGACAATGGAGAGAATTTCTTTTTGCTTCTTTTTATTTCTGTGTAAACCAGGAGTAGTCAAAGGCAGTTTTACTGTGGTAAATGGTGATATGAGAAGCATTTGGATGCTGGTACAAATCATTAGGAATCATGAATGGTTTTGTGGATTGGTGGTGGTGTGTGTATGTGTGGCATTTTTTTCTCTGTTGTTTTTTGGCTGGTATTATGGTTACGGCATGTGGGTTGAGCTCTTGAAGATGCTTTTCTTGTCTTGAGAATCCTGTGTGGGTAGAAGAATCCTTTCCTCCTGAAGCTCCCCAGGGAATAAGGATTATTTTGTGACCAGCTGTCGGAAGTTATTATCCAGGTTCTGCCACTGGAGAATCAACCTCAGGAAGAGTTTACTGAGTTATAATTAGGCTTCTGTCTGAGCTTCAAACTGTACAACTTCCACGGATGTATATGCAGTGCATTTTGCCTAGTTTCAAACTCCTGCCAAGTTCTTGCCTCCAATTTGAGGTATCTGGAGGTAGAAAGAGACAGCAGAGCATTTTAACTGAGAGGGGAAAACTTATTATAGGAGAAATATTTCTACTGTCAAAAGCTCAGCCACCAGTCATCTGTAACCAGATTCCCCTTGGTCACCACTCACCAAGGTCATCACACCTTAGTAATGGGGAATAAGCATTGAGGTATTTTTCAGTTAGTCTGTCTTATTCTCAGTGGTATTTTTCTCATAATTTTAGCCTTTGAGTAAGATAAAACAGCCAAAGAAAGTGTTCAAGGGGGTTCAGTGGACTGATGCACTGTATTTTCATCCGTGGAGACCTACCTTCAAACACTAGCCTGACTTTCAGATGAAAATGAGCTTGCTACTTGCTTGCTCTGATACTGATTTTGCGCCTTCAATAAGAAATGCTGCAAATCTTGCCCTGAGTGACTTGGCAGGTTTGCAGGTGATGTACTGCTATTTGAGTGTTTGCAGTGATGGGTGCTGTACCAGTACTGTGGAATCTGTTGGTCAGGAACAAAGGGAAATATCCAAGTGATCTTGTGTGTTTGCTGTTGGTTTTGTTTTGTTTTTAAGAAAAAAGCTTCTTTCTGGAGAGGGCTGGTTTACCTGGTATCTTTAACAAAACATTGTGCAGCGAGAATAACAGAACCCCTCTGATGACCAATACCCAAAATTCTCTGAAAAGAAAGAGTAGGAGGGTTAGATGGTGTTTTCCCTACCTTTCTATCTTTAACAGCTATGCAGACTCATGTCCAGTGAGAGATAACTGCGTAGATCAGGAATTTGCAAATTTCAGATTCAATTTCTGATTTCAATATTTTTGGCTTGTTTTGGCTCAACTCTTGAGAGCTGAGATGGTTTGAGCCTTTCCTTTTGACCTGTAGGTAGAGAAGTTTCTCCTCTGGTAAAAGTCTTTTGAAGAATGGCAGGTAGCAAGCCCTGCAGACTTAGCCTTGGCTATAGTTCAGAAGGGGAATGGGATTCCTTGCTGGAGCTACAAGAAAGAGTTATCTAGGTCTGTCCACTTTTCTCATAACTCATCACTAAACATATGTCCACAGGCTGGACGACACCTTCCTTCAATCTGACTTTCCTTGCCAAATCCTTGTGGCAGTATCAGGAGATGCATGTGAACTAATATGCAGAGTTCATGTAGAACTCTGCATATTAGTGTATGTGGACTTCTAAACTGTCGAGGTTACGTGGTGTTTGTGCTGTGTTTCTTTCAAGATAGAATAATCCATCCGGGATAACCCGTCTGCAGGATGACCTGCAGAAATGATGAGGTAACTGCGTGTCTTAGACCATCCAGGATACGTGAATGCTGCTCTTCCTAGTACCTTGTCACTTTAGTTCCGTGAATCTGGAGTTAGATTTCAAATGCAGGCAAGATTCCTGTGTTTTCTATGATAGAGCTTGCCCTGTTGACAGCGCTGAGTGATTCTTAAGTGTTCCATAAATCAGCAAAATTTTCTGAACAGTAGGAAGGTTTGATGTCATTAACAAAAGATGCATGTTAACTAGCAGCTGCAAATGTTAGAAAAATTAGCGTGGAAAAAAAAGGAAAAAATAGTAGAGTGCTTTTGAGTGCCTTCTGCTCGTCCTCGTTTTTGCTGCAGACCTTGTCTGTTGTTGGAGCAATGGCCAGTGCTCTGAATTGTCCATAGCATTCAGGAACGGAGTACTCCAATTTTCCAAGTATTGACTTAGCCTCTATACCATGAGCTGTCTGAGCTCCCAGAATGTTACAGGTTGGAGTGCTGCCTGCCTTACGGTACTTCTCAGTGTTGATTTTTGTTGCACGTACTTGGGGAATACACAAACACCTTTCACTGTGCATTAACCAGGTAACCACATGTTTGTCTCTGACGACACTGTCTTGCCAAACGGGCTCCATTTGTGTGGAGGCTGCCATCTAAAAATAGGCAAATGGCATCAGAGGAGGGCAAGGCAAACGGTGTTAAATGTGTCATGATGCTGATTAATGAGTACTTGCCTCATGTTGTGGAATAGAAAACTGTTTCACAAACCTGCTGGAGTTGTATTTAAAAAACAAGTGACTACTTTCTTTTAAAGGAGAGCAGTCTTACTTTATTTCAGTTTTGCTCTGCTCCTAGCAGTGTCGGCTTTTTTAATTATTGCTGTTTAATTATGTCTTAGCATTTGAACTCTCCTCATTAACCTTCATCAGAGTGAGACACCTAGGATAATGCAATGGCAAAGCCAACATCTAGTGTAATTTTTTTCCTCCCTCCACCCTCTTCCCAAATCTCCAGAATTTATTAATTGAATGTTAGAGCATCTGGGCCACTTAAGTATTCGAATCATGCAGCAACATGGGTAGTGTTAGCCTGCTATGGCTCAATAAACCTCTCATTCTCTTGTTCACGGTTCATTTGAATTTTGCAGAAAACTCTGGGAAGAAAAAATGAGGCATTCAAATAAAAATGGTGCAGATAATGGCAGGAGGAGATGAAGAACTCAGACAAATGTTTACTCTAAGTACCATGTGTATGTGGCACCGTCATCCCCCTAATTGGAAAAGGGAATGGGTTTTAGAGCAGAACCCCCTGAGCCAGGGTACCCAAGCTGTATTCCTGTGTGACCTTCAGCTGTCACTACAGCTGTCCTCTCTGTCTGCAAGCAGAGTTTTTATTTTATGCTCGTAAAGTACCAGAGCCTAATTTCTTATTTGACAAGTGCTGTAAGTTCCTGGGAGGAAAGGTACAATAAAAGTGCAAAATAAAACTATATGTGTCAGTATTAGTCCCAATTCTAATGGATTTTAGAAGGGTATTTAATCCTTTTATCTACCATGAATAGAAGTATTGTCTATAAAAGAAACTTTAGGATGTTTCACTCCACTTTGGTGACATGTTGGTAATGCAAATACGTCTTTGGGCTGTCTCATGACACTTGTAAAGGAAAGATTGGGGAACAAAGTGTTGTAACTGTAAAGGGACATAGTTGGGGGACGTAGGCAGAACTGCTGTTGCTTCCCTGAATCTTTTTGCTCCTCACACCACAAATTTGTGGTTTACATATCAACTTGTGCTGCCTGTTGTCTGAAAGTCTGCTTTGGATTGGGTTGTAGAATAAAACATAGACTCTAACATCTAGTAGAACCTTATACATCTATGTGTTGACCTGAGATTTTATTTTATTGTTTTGGTAATATAACCCTCAGCTGTAGAACTTCTATGCAAAGCAGAATCAGGATGATGCTTTCACATCAAGACTTGTTTGCTGTGAGTGTGGACGTGCTAGCATGTGGAAGGGGCTGATGTTTATTTTGTGGGTGGAGAAGTGGGGAGAGACTAAACCCAAGTTTCCTCTTGGCTACATAGCAGTAGTTTTCAGAGGTGTGCAGATAAGAGACTCCAGTGTCACTTTATAGTTGACGAAAGGAGATTGGAACCCACCTGATGCCACCTAAGACCTTTGTTGCCCTCTAAGCAACGAGCCAAATATCTTCAAAGCCAGATGGGTTGAATCCTACCTGACTGAAGGGCCGGCTCTCCTGTGGGTGTCTCAGCACTGCAGCTGTCCTGGGTATGGCTTTGGCTTGCTCAGCATGCAGTGAAACGCCTGTTCTTTCCTCCTTCAGGGCATCAGGATTGTGCTGTGCTTCCCTATGGCCGTGCCAGGCTGGTCGGGGCGCTCTGACCCTCCCTCAGCACGGACCTGAGCAGCTCACTGCTCCACTCCCACTGCTGGTCACTTCTCCATGAGCTTTGGATTTACAAGGGCACATTTTTTTCTCTTCCCAGTCTTTGGGAGAGTCTGGATCAGATGTTTATTTTGCTTTGCATTGCTTAGCTACATTCAAATCCTTTGAGTAAACCCACTTCTCCAGAAACCTTTGACTTTGTTTCTATGAGGAGCTGATGCCTTACTTAAAACAAGATGGTCAGAGGACCAGTTATTTTATTGCTTTTCAGTGCTTTAATTATTGTATTTTTGTTTGTTTTTCCTAATGTGGAAATGGAGTTTTGGGGATTCTTTTTTCTCTCTCTCATGTCTGAAACTCAAAGTAGAAGAGAGGAATGGAAAAGCTATAAGCCCTGCAAAGAAAATGAGACTGTTTTGTGTCACTGACTCTGCAGAACAGGTCACCAGGCAGGGACGTTAGCTTTTTACTACCTATGCTCACTGTTTCATGCTCTTTATTTGTCTTTACTCTTATTTATCCGATGTACAGACTTTTTTTTTGACAATCACCAGCCAATAATTTCACATTTGTCAAAGAGAAAATGAGATAATCATCGTGTGGCCTGGTATTACTGGAAGGGCAGATTAGATTTGCTCAAAAACGGTGGCATTTTATGGTTACTTTTATGCCCTGTAAATAGGGGAAGAGACAGATTGAAGAGATTGCTTCACAAAATATTCCATTTCAAGTCACTGGGGAAGCAGGTAACCTTCAGATCTGAGCTTTGCATAAGAATGCAGTGGGAGAGAAGGGGTTTCTATTAACCCTGCCAACTTCTTTCAAATAAAAAAGAACTATACTGTCTGCTCCTCTGCATAACCTTCTTCCCTGCCTGTTTTCTTCCTTCCACCCACCTTGTCCCCTGGCAGCGCCATTAGAGATGAGCCAGTGACTCAGGGTGGTTTTTCGGCTGAGGCAAATAGTCCCAGTTCCCTTGGCTTCAATGGAGCGATAACAAGTGATGCTGCCTCGGAGATGGTCCCTCTTGGTTTGTGCCTGACCCTGTGTTTTTTTTCTTTCCTACAATACTGGGATTTCTGTTTGGTTTGCTGCAGTGACAGAGATCAGTTGTAAAGTTTTCGCCTTATCTGAAGTTTTTTCTTTATCAGAATGGATCTGAATCAAAAGTAGGGTCAACTAGTTTGAATAGACAGCAATCCTGGTCTATGGCTAAAAATCTATGAATGTTTTAAAACAAAGAAATTCCAGCTGTTAGATTCTGAAAGGGATCCCTGGGTTTGTACCCTGTGTTGATCCAATTTCCTTGGGTATTCACTAGTGGCCAGTGCTGGAGACAAGGTAGGAGGCTGGATAGACCTTTGTTTTATGCAGTTAAGTCACTGAATCTTTTTTTATATTCCCATTTTTGCTTAGATTATGAAAAAATGGAAGTATTCTGCCAGTTGTGTGATAGCATTCAAAAGATTGTGGTTTTGTGCAGCACATAACCCAGTATGTGTCTTATTTCCTCAGTAGAAAGTTAGGATCAGGCCTATACAAACACTCAATGCCAATATTGATTACTACACAAAAATGTGCCCTTATGATTGTTTGTTAATTTGGGATGAACTGAATAAAATAAGAGCTTCTGAATGTTTGTTAATCCAAACATCAAAATTATGTCTCTTGGTTCCTGATGTGCCTATGTTTAGGAGCATATTTTAAGGGCAATAAATTAATATAAATTGGCAGAAAATAAAAACAGGCAATTGGGAAAAAATAGTTGTGTCAGGTTCAAACTTGTAGATTTCTAAAATATCAAATGATGTAATATTCATTTTAATAATATTCATAGGTGATCTTTTCAGGCATGTTTTAATTAAGTTTAAATAAAAATATTCTTATGCAGAGGAACTGCTGATGGGACACTTGCTTTTCCAAATACTTCAAAGGATTGCCCCCATATTCCCTAGATTCATAATATTTAACGTCTCCTAAGCTTTTTAACCTTCTAAAATGAACCACCAGTTTCTTTGAGACTGCTCACCTACTTGGTGCAGCAAACTAAGAGAATTCTTAGTCACAGTTTAGGGTTAATGTCCTGCTTAGCGGGTGAGTTCTGGGAAGCCAGAACTTCACTGCAATCCTTTTGACTCTGTGTCCCTGTTGAGAGTAGTAGGTAACTTATATGGTGTCAATTGCTATCATTCAGTGATTTGTTTGGTTGTTTTTTAAATAATGCTTCTTTTTTTAATGCATCAGGGAAATTTAACTTTGAGCAAGCTCTGAACACAAATAGAGCAACCGCCGTAGCGTGTGTCTAATACGGAGCTCGTCAACCCTGGCAGTGCCTACTGAGAGGCCTCCTGGTGTCAAACGTACTCTTTCTCACTATGAAGAGAAATTTGTATTTGCGATGAACATTCATGCATTAGACATGGGCGATCCGCTAAAAGTTTCATCCCCCCAAAGCCGTAGGGACTCCTATACGGCACGTTTTGTCAGAGGAGCCATGGGTGCGACGCTGCCCGAAGTGATGGAGTGGCTTTCATCTACCCAGCAGTGAATTTGTTTCCTACCCAGCCAGACCTAATACTTTTTGACGTGAATGGATGGGAGGATCAGTCCATTAACGCAGAAGATTTAGTAGCTATTTGCTGAGTTTTTGCCACCTTTGACATTTCAGAACGGAGCTTAATGATGCAGCAGTTTAGCATAAACAACCTGCCTGCATGGGGACGTGTCCCTTCCTTCCTGCCACCTTCTTTCTGGACTCGGTGTTCTTGGTGTGTCAGTGGCTTGGGACAGTCGGGTCCCTTTCCCAGTGCACCCGCAGGCTGTGCCACAGCTGTTCAGCTTTCCTTGTGAAGCAGGAGTTCTGCAAGGGCACAGGTTAGTCAGTTTTTTAGAGCTTAAAATAATCCCGTTTCCCTGGCTCCTCAGTAGATGTTGTGTTTTAAAAAAAATAAAATAAAAAAAAAATTACACGCTCTAATAGAAATACTTTTCCTTCATTAAATTAAGTCTCTAAAGCCCAATAGCATTTTCAGTGCTTATATGAAAATGCCAGTGGGGATTTGAGATTAAAAGCGGTATTTTTGTACAAGTCAATGAAGATCTCAATAGGAAAGAACACTCTTCAAATATAAATTCCTCCAGTATCGAGGAAGACAGATTTTCTACTTAGGTCCTTGATAATACTTCTCTCAGCCTGTTATGAAATTCTGTTTTCACAAATCTGATATGAGGCTGTTACACATTAGCTCTCCATTTAATGAAATCTTATTAACGCTGCCTTTTTTATTATAGAGATATGCCAAGCTACTCAGATTTAATTCATGTTTAACAGTAAACATGAGGTGTTGTGACCCATTTATATGCAGTGCAGATTCTGTATTTCTATCCTAAAAAAGGAGTAAGTGCCATATTAGAAATAAAAGCAAAATAAATCCACCATTGGCTTATATTGGCATCCTCTGGACATACATTGACATGAAAGGTCACTAATGTGTGTGACCCACAGCCAGATGAGTAGGAGAGGAAGAGATTTAAAGAACTAAATCTTCAAGAAACCCTTTTTCACTTTTTTCCTTCCTCTGATGCCTCCTATCCATTCAAGCAAGAAAAAACCTGGACGTCTGCATTTTTGTAGATAAAATACCGAGTGATCGAGGCACAGATTTTTGGAAGGTGCCTTTCCTAGTGAGAAGAGAAAACACACATGGATTGTTCTTACTAATATATGCATGAGGCTCTGAGGCTCCTTTTTAACTGAGGATCTCAAAGCAATGGACAACCCAGGTCGCTATGACTGTTTTTGGAATGGTGGTGGGAGGGGCAAGCCTGGAGTTGTGAAAGCAGAGATCCAGGAGAGGAGAATGGAGCTTACGGCCCTTTTGCTGGCTGTGACGGCATCCGAGTTGCAGGACCCGTGTAGCCATCTGCCTTGCTGGAGTCTTCTGCAGCGACTCCCGAGCCAGGCCAGGGGCAAGATGCAGGACAGCAGCCCACTCGGGATGCATGCATAGTGCACCGAAACAGGCTTAAATTCCGCCTGTGGCTAGGGCTCACTGTTTTCTCCATACTGAGAGGTCACGTTCTCCTCAGTTAGGACAAACCATTCCTTGTGTGTGAAAGAGGAACAACGCTTTTGATATAACCCTTGTAACTTAAATTCTCCAGGCTGAGTGTGTTCTGAATCTGAGCCTCTAGAGAGGACACATTTTCTGTCTGTGTGAATGGGAAGAGACTCATTTTCTTTCATACTGTGAAACTACTTTTTTGTTGGTGGTGGTGTCACCCCAAACCAGATGAGGTGTAGAGCAATCACAACCCTGTTAATCTGATGTTTATAGTATCAATGCGAAGGAGGAGAAGCAGAGTTTTGGCTTATGCGCTTTAAAATGGCATTTCTTGGAGGAAAATGTTGTTCTTCACCATTTCTGCAGTGGCCTGGTGTGATGTGCAGCTCTTCCAAACAAGACTAATTGGCCTTTTCTCTTTTGAGAAGCAATTTTTAAAAAGATCGTGCAACTTGATGTGTTTCAGGTAGACTTTGAAGTAGGGTATCCTTCAGACAGAGAAATGATTTCACTTCCCCCATTCTAGGGAAGTTTACTGAGTCTGGAAATACTGAATAAAACAAGAGTTGTTACTGCTTATTTTCTACAGCTGCATTTTTGTGGTACCTTCCTTTAGGTATGGTCTGGAAAGGGCTGCAAAGCCTTGCTGGGGAGGCAGAGGCATCCTCGTTTCTGGGGTGCTCGCGGGGGTGAACTCTGGTTGCCCGTGGATACAGCCATCTCCTGCGCCAGGTGACAGCCAAGTGCGGCGTTTGAAGATCTGAACTTTGGGCGTAAATGGGATTTAGGCTACTTTAGCTGCTAAATCTGTTTGTGGATTTATTTTTGAGTGTCTTTTGAAAGGTTACTCATCAGTTCAGTGGAAGAGCAGCAAAAGGAACACAGGATTTCTGACTTCAATCCCTGTATTCAGACAATGCTGAATCACATGTTTGATAGAGGACAGTAGCTGGCACAGTAGCTGATGACCTTCAAAAAAAGTTTTCCACCATTTTAGAAGCTTTTCCAAAATTAGGACAGTGGTTTGGGCTGAACCTTGAAACCTTCCGAAAAATCTCTCCAGGGTTCAGTCCTAAATGTCATCTGTACCATGCCTGGTTTGAGAGCTTAAATTCTGCAATGGTGAGAAAAATCTGCTTGAACTTAGTGGCAGAAGCTTTATTTCCCTTCTCTGCCCTGGAAACGTGCAGGATTGCACTGCAGCAACACTCTGGAAGCAAAACTGATTAAATTCACTCTGGCTTTTGCATGCTGTCTGTACAGCATCGCTTATAGAAGCTATCTTCCTATTAGCCACAGTTATTACAGTAATTGATCAAGAATGTAAAGGATAAAGTAAATTAGGAGTTGTTCTGTGTTTCTGGATTGTGTTTCCCCCTAAATTGGATCCTAACCTCAGAAGGCAGTGGCCACAAATGCTGACCCAGCTATCTGTTCAAATCGAGCTTCCAGGTAATTTGCAGGTAGTTTCTATTGAAAAAAGCTATCAGGGATAAGTTTATCAGTTGCTGTTATTTTTTTCCACTTACCTGGAGTATCTCTACTTTAAAATATATATATATATATATGTATATATATATTTAAATGTTTTCATCTCAATCTCTTATTTTTCAGCCTGGTGGGGATGGGAGGTGCATGTAGAGATGGGGTCTGCACCACCTGCCTGCAGTTATGCCAAGGACTCAGCAGCCTGCGTTGGGCGAGCTGCTTAACCCCTCTGTGCCTCAGGTATCCATCACCAAAATGGGCTTGGAATCGCTTTTCTCTTAGCAGCAAAGTACTGCTTGAAAAATACCTTTGCTGTGACATGAGGGATATTTGGGATGAGTTATCAAGTCCTGTGCAATTGGGGACACTTGGCATAAACAGGGATGTGTGTCTGGTCGTGCTGTGTTCACTGATATTTATTTATTTATTAACTCTGTGAGGAACCCGGGGTTGGCTGCTCTCTCTGAAGTCTACCCTAGATGAAGTGAAGTTGTCTTGGCTTGCTGCTCGTCTCGGAGTCATTAGCATTCTCCTGCTGTATTACATGCAGGTTTTCTTGCCTCACAAGAATAGCATTATATGGAGTATGCAGCCTATATCAGCAAGAGGAAAGCAGGCATGCAGAGCTACGGCAAGGGTTCATGCAACTTATTAGAAGATGAATAAACAGTTCCCTTTTCCGCACCCTCGTCCTTATTTCCTGCTGACATTCCCCCAGGCTCTATTTTTCTTTCCTCACCCTTATGTCCTTTCAACAGATTGGGGTGAGAAGGGCTGTTTTTACTTTAAATAACCTCAGATCAGCAGCATATTCTTTGATCCATCATCACCCTGTATTGGTTGACCCTTGGATGCACTGACAGTGTGTGGGGTGACTATAGGCTCAGGCCTAAAGTCTCAGTTTAGGAATGCAAGTGTCAGAGGATGAAGTTGTTTAGGGGCAGGGGATGTGGGTACAGCCTATATCCAAACAGGAGCTGAGAAACCAAAATTACATCAAATAACATAGGAGTGAAGATTTTAAAATCCCCTCAGTCTTGCCAAAGTGGTGGCCAGGGGGAGGAGGCCTCGGTGTTTCTGGTTCAACTTTCACTGTGGTCATTGCTAGTTTATTCTGCAGAGCTGTGGCTCACTGACTCCATCACCTTTCATGGCCTTTCAGAGGTTCCAAATTAGGTTGCCTCAAGTGAAGCCATATAATGAAGTTAGAGGCCCTAGGGTTAGAAAGTGTGTGCCATTGAGTACTAAGCCCTACCCAGGAAAATACTAGGGCAACTGAGAGCAGTATTTTGGGAACTTCGTGTTCTTTAGTGTCCAACCAGCGCTGAAAAAATATCTAGGCAAGATAAAGGCAAGGCTTTGGGTGGTGGAGCTTGTGAGCTGAAGAACTGGAAGGTACCTAGGAAGGTTGTGGAGGAGGAATGAGCTGCACAGATGCCATGGTGGTCGGCATGGTCGGAAATGTCAAAGACCTGAATGAGGCAGAAAAATACAGGTGGGCAAGGAGCTGTCTTAAAGGTCATTGAAGAGCTTCTCTTGAATCTGTCTGTTTCTGTACATCTGGTAGAGTTTGCCTAGCATACAGGTGTCACTTTTGATGGTGTTAGATGAATAAACACACCATAAGTGAGGTGCAAGTAGCAATGTCTGGGCTTCTGCTGCTTTCGGCATGCAGTTGCTCCATGACTTCAAGCCACTTAATTAAAGACCAGTGAACGATATGTCAGCGCTGATGGAAGCGACGACACCATCTCAGGCTGTGGCATCCCTCTGTGATGTCAACTGCTGTCTGAATTTCTTCCTCTTTTTAATTTTTTTGGTAAATAGCCCCATTGTGCGTACTGACTCACACTTTGTATTAATGAGAAATGTAAGGCTTTAAAAAAACAATTGCACTGTAGCCTCATTACTATGAAAAATCCATTACTTGGAAGTCATTTGTCAAAGCCAACTGTTTAGTTGCTGTAATTTACATATTTATCAAGTTTGATTGGAATGTAATGACTTTGACTTTCTTCATTTTTTTTAACCTCTCTAACCCTCTCTCCCTGAAGAGGGCAATTTCATTTTTATTTTATTTTTTATTTATTTTTATCAGAAAGGGCAAAGCATAATTCAATTTACATTCACTAATAAATATGTGTTAAGCCTTCAAACCATTTCAATATTGCTTATGCTGGAAATGAGTTACATTTCCATGTTCTTGCATGGGAATTGATGTGGGATTGTATCAATCCATGAAGGTTTTGTCTATGCCAAGGAATCTGGCTGGCGAAAAATAGGCAGCACGACACACTAAATGAGATAATGAGCTTCAAGATATGCAGTTAATATTGGATCTCCATAATTCTTGTAGTTGGGGGATCAGACACGCATGGGTTTCCAGCATAATCACATGATTTATTATGGATGATTACTTTCATTTGCATCTTATGCTGGGGAGGTTGTGACAGAGCACCAGCTAGAAGCATTATCCCCTGGAATACAGGATTGGAGACCTTGGGAAGCTGCTGGGGACACTGCTCCACACCACTTTATGCCCCTCCATGAGCTGTTATTAGACAGGCAGGTGGAGGTGATGAGAACCTGCTGTGGCTGAAACTGGGAGCTAAAAAAGCAGAGCAATTTGGCAGGACTCGTTTGCAGCTGGCCTCAAGTGAAGAAACCTCTTCCCCTTGCTGTGGAAAAAGCTGGAAAATAAGACACAGTGGCTGCAAGTGTGACAGGTGAGGAGAAGAATGCCAGCTCTCATTGGAGCATTGAAACTCTATCTGTAAAGTGAGCATGAGAATTGAGCAGATCTGCGGTGCGTGTGTGTGGAAGGGTTCATCTAAAGGGGTCACTTAGCTCCTCTGGACCATTTTACAGCTTGAGCAAAAGCTAAAACAGCGCATGCAAAACTGAGGCGTTTTTAAAAATATAAACACCAAGGGAAGAGGCAAGTGAGAAACAGATTGAAATTCAGCAAAAGAAAATGCTGGCTGAATACCAAGGAAAATATCCTCAGGGTGAGACAATCGAATAGTTTTCCCCAGAAATTGAGTGCTGGCCAAATAAGCATGGTCTAGATGAGCTTGAAAGGTCCTTGCCGGATCAAATGTGAAAGGGAATACAGATATTTTGGTGACTATCTTTGAGAGGCAGTGAATATCAAGCAGCAGGTGCCAGGCACAAATATAACCTATGTGACAAAAAATGTCTGCTACAGAAGCTGTGGCATCCAGTTTGTCAGCCCCTTTTCTGTCCTCTGCTGCTTCACAGCATCTCCCACTTGACATTCCTATCTTTGACGTGTCCCATCCTTTAAATAAATGATGACTGAGAGTGATCCCCTTGAGCTTCAACTTGGAGCATGTTTTTATTAATTTATTTCTCGCTGCGCTAGATTTCTCCCCCTCCACTTTTAAAGGCTCCTTTGACTTTAATTAAAATTCTCCATAGGCTTATTGCCTTGAGAGAAGAGACTGAGCGTGTGTGAGTAAACTGGGCTTAACAGTTTACTGACTAGATGGGTTTTGCAAAGCGTTCACAGCCTTCCACAGTGTGTATGCAGAAAACAGAATGGGTTTTCACATGTACACTGTGCTGTGCTGATTTACTGACCCTCTGAAATTCTTTGTTAGCGAATGATGGGACCAAAAGGACAGTTAATTAGAACTTGTAGACTCGCCTGCGTGTGAAGGTAACGTGCTGCTCATAGTGGTCCTAGAGAAGAGTCGTGTCTGTGTGAGGAACAGGACACATGTGGCAGGCTGCCTAGGGTTGGGGAAGCTTTTGTGTGTTCGGGTGGAACTTAAATATCTGTGGGATAGATCTTCTGTGCCCTCACAACAAAAAATGTCCTGAGCAGCATCTGAATCGGCAAGTCATCTTGCTCGATTCTTGGTCCCTAATGGAGAATGAAAGCACCCTGCCTCTGGGCTGTCATTTCACCTTTTCCCTTTGAAGGAAAGGGCAGGGGTGCGACAGGATTTTCTCCTATCGGACTGCAGTGTACGTGGTCACGTTTTCTTAGGATGCTGCTGTCCAGATTGTCTGCCTGTACACTTGTTGCCCTGGAGTTGGTCAAAAGTGAGAGGGATGAATGCACCTAAACTCAGCTGGTTTAGGACTGTTGAAACTTGTTAACTGTGATAGAAAGCTGCAGACTTCCTGACAGCACCTACTTGTGACAAAGAACTGGGAAAAATCAATGAAAAAAATCAGGGGCCTGGCAGTGCATTGTAAAAGAAAACTGTCAACTTCTTTTGTGAAAAAGGGAGATTATTTCCAGCATTACTTTGCCATGATTGCAGTAGAAAGAAGCTGTTTCTTCTAATTAAAAAATAAACAAAAGAACCCAATGTCTAATGCTACAGTAATTAAAGATCTGTTTCTGGGCTAGGTTAGGGACACGAGTTTCAGTCCTGTGGTGAGCTGAGGGCAGTCTGCCTCCCTCATCTCCATGAGATATTTTGAAGTTTGAATTTGGTTTGTGAGACCCTCCACTAAGCTCCTTAATTTTTAGTGCTACATTTTTTGACTCTGAATTTTCACTTTGGGCAAGTTGTAAAAGTGAAGAGAAAAGTTCTTCACTCCTGTTGTCTTCCTGCAAGTTGAAACCCCCTCTCCAAAGAGAGCGTTGGAGCTTCCTGGAGAGGTCAGCCTCGCATGGGGAGCACTTTGTTCAGCAATCTAACGTAAGCAGGTTGATTTTCTTTTTTTTTTTTTTTTTTTTTTTTATTGACCACTAGCTCGACTATCAGAAAACACAGTCATAGTTCAGTAAAGGCCAAAGCCTTTTGCAGAACACTTTGCACTTCCTTCGAACCAGCTCTTGTTCATGCAAGGCTTTATTCGGCTTAACCCTGCCAGTATTTCCTTACAAGGAAGGGTACAGAGTACATGTGCAAAAATAAGTCGTCCTGTGTAATTGAGCGTGGGATGTCACTACTCCTTCATAATAAGTGTTTTGGGAAGCAAGGGTTCAAGGTACTCGTGTCACTGTCAAGGGGTAGGAATAGAGGAGCTAAAGAGGTCAAAGTATCTGTTGCCCTGGGAGGTGCTTTGTGCTTCACTGCTGCTCTGGCTTTGAGCCTCTGGTGCAGCTGGCTGAGGCAGGAAACCTTTTCAGTTCTACTTTTCAGTTCTTTGCTTTCTAGAATGATACACAACCCTAGTTAGAGAAGTCCAAGGAAAAAAAAATGTATTTTTCCTATCCATTTCTCTTCTGCTCCTGTTCCTTTTCAGCTTTTGACTGTTTCTTATAAGCTGAAGTGTAGCTCCAATAGGTGGTGGCTTCTCAATTACAGATTGTCAATTACAGAGCAGAACAGTGTCCTGGCTTCTTCTGTACCAAACTACTCTGTAAGTTGCTGGTAATTCCTTCTTTATTTTGGCTGAAATGTTTCTGGCATGCATTATTCTCTTCTCTTCAGCACATGAATGTATGTAGCAAACAGACATAGACTTAAGCCCTCTTTAGTGGGGAGAGCTGGTAGAGAATTGCTTTATAACAGGCACTTCCACTTGATTTTTAAGACACCTCGAAAAGACACATGTGTAACTAGTACCATAGGTTGGCATGTTGTGTATCTGTTTATTATGTTTCTGTCCCTTTGTGTAATGGGAAGGCTGTTGGGATGGCGGGTTATTCTAGAGGGAGGATGGCTCTGACAGGAGGGAACAAGATAAGCAGTGGTTAGTGTGGGGTCCTTCCGCAATGCCAAGACCTGTGTCCTTTGCAGCTGCAGGCAGCTCTTTAATGTTTTAATCTTATGTGTTCTGACATGGGGCCATGGGTCTCAGTTTAGAGAAGTCTCCAGAATGGCTGAAGATCACTGGTGGTAACTGGAGAAGCAGAGCCTACTAGGCTGCTATGTTTCTACCCAGTATAAAAAAAAAATTAGGAAAATGGAAATAAGTAGGGTATGTTTTGGTTCAGTTTGAAATTTAATGTTGCCTTTGCAAGGAAGGAGGGAGATGAGTTTGTTAGATCAGAATTCATGTATGAAACGCAGAACATGACTTTTATATATGAAGAGGTTAAGAAATAGCACCCAGTGTTTACGAATCACTCAGGTAAAAAGATGACTCTTTGCAGGTCACGACTAGAATGTTTTTTCTGCCGGTAAACTTTACTTTCTTGTTCTATAGCAGCTGAAGGACACATGCATTTTCTGGGATTTTGGGAATGGGTTCTGGGGTTCTGGGATTAGACATCAAATTTAACAAGATGATATATGGCTTTGAGGAGACACATTTGATGTACCACTTAGCCTTCCCATAATTTACTGCCTGCCTCTGGTCTCTGGAGGGCAAGGGGTTTATCTGCGCTCCAACTTGACTTTATAAATAGCAAAGCAGGAGAGGGAAAAATAAAGCAGGCTGGGGACCTGTCTGCTAAACTGCTATGATGTGACGGCGATGCAGGTAGGTGACACTAAATGCTACTGTCTGCATCCGTAATTGTGAGTTGTCATCACCTTGGCCGTTTGAGGACGATAATATGCTGTTCATATTCCAGATTTCTCTTCTCATTCTTTTTTTATTCATAGAATTGTATATTCTAAATTTCAAATGAGTATGTATAATTTAAAAACAAAACCTTGAGTTTGGGGGGAGTTTATTAGAGAAGGAGGGAGGAAAGAAGATGCAAAGTGGTTTGGAATTAGTTTAATTTTCCCTTCCTCAATAATGCAGCAAGCTGAGTGTCAGAAAGGCCTTATAGAAAAGCAGCTGCCTCCAAAACTTCTAGAATATTTAAAAAGAAAAAAAAAAAAAAAAAGGGAGAGAAGGGGAGGGAAGGGACAGGAAAGGGGTCTGAGAGGTGAGGGAGATCCTGCTCTGCAGTCCATTGCCATTTCTGATTGTGCAAATAGCTCAGCAGGGTGTTTGGTCTGTGCTTTAGCATAACTTTACCAGGAGATGTTTCTGACCTTCTGCATTACAGCCAGGCTCCTTTGTGGGGCTATTAAGCTGGAAATGCAGCCAAGCATTAACACGGAGCCCGTTTAGGTAACCTCGCAGTACCTGGTAGCCCTCCAAACACCGCCCCCTGAGGAAGCCAAGGGGGAGGAAAGGGTGAGGAGGAGGAGCTGGAGCCAGCTCTGGAATTTAAATAGGTCAAGCTGTTTTAGTAGACAGAAGTTGAGATGTTCATTGGACTCATCTAGTTAAACTCTCACAAGATCCCCTTAGCTGTTTTCCTTTGGAGATGATTTGCTCTTAATAGGGCTGTGAAAGGTGTTGCAAAATACCTGGGGATGAGGAACAAAGCAGGAGCAAGAAAATGGGTGATTCAAGTGCTACACTTGTGCTTTCCTGGTGGCACTGAAATGTCTCAGGCTATTTTAGCATCTCTCTTCAGAACAAATTTTGAGTCCCACTTTCTTCCCTGTCCCATCTTTGTCTCTGCAGGATGCTGGAATATAAGTCTCAATGTTCCCTTTTTTTTTTTTTTTTTTTTTTTTTTTTTTTTTTTTTTTTTGGCTAGAACATATTTAATTTGCTTTGAATGAGAGCAAACCCAAATCCCAAGGCCTCTGAGTAAGGGGGAGTTGCGGAGGGGGAACACAATGGATGTGTTAATCCTGTGTCACCCTGTCTTGGAGACACTGTGCTACATTAAATTGATTTTGCAAATGAAAGCTAAAAGCTAAGCAAAAGCCACCAATCTCTTTTGCCTAAAAATGATTTTAGTGCTCTTTATGTTCCCCTAAATGACAAACCAATTTGTTACCTGCCTACATAAACATTTGCCTATATTAGCACCAGAAATGTTTTATTTTTATTAGCCCAAACTTTATCTTTTTATGAAGACACAGAGGCCCAATAAAATTAGTGTGCAAATATAATACCCAATTTGCATTTTTGCCGTGGTCAGCAGAAAAGCTGAGTAAAATCAATTTGATATTAGGTCAGCATATACATCAATAAAGCATACGCACACACAGGACCGTTGTAATGGTGCCTGTAATTTCTATGCTGCCAGGGTAAAGAGATTAAATAATATTAAATGCTCCAAAATAGCTTTGCTTTTAAGAGGAATGTAAAAAGAGAGAAAGATTTGGGCATAAAATGGCCAATAAAGGATAATAGTTGCACAACTTTAAAACATTGTGACAGTCATCTCAGGGGCTGGCTTCCTGCTAGGAGGTCTCGATTCAGCAAGGGTCTTGTGCCAACACTTATTTTTAAATGCGATCGAAATCCATTTAAATTGTGTATTTAAGCCCTTGGTACAGACAGGGCTATTGTCTGAATGAAAATCTAGGCCGTCCTTCTCCTACACGGATCTGGTTTCCTGTGTATCCCACAGGGAGGTGGGATGGTTCCCTTTCCCTCCTGGCTCTGAGGTGATGGGGCCCATCTGGGAACAGGAGATGTGGAAGCTGTCATGAGGATATGGAAGGGACCTTATAAGGGTCTACAAAGCAGCAGACGGAGGGGAAAGGACTGCTTTTCCATTTCTTGGGAGAAGATATACTTTTATTTATTCATTTATTCCCCTTGTTGGTGTGGCTGGCAGTCAGCAATGATGGCTTTGCCTGTTCTCCACTGGAGCAGGTGTCTCATGTGCCAACTCAGTGGGTCAAAATAAGAACCTATTTCTCCCAGGACAGAAGAAGTTTTTAAGGATGCGTGCCCGACTTTCAGAAAAACTCAGCTCTCTGTGGTACAAATAGCATCATTTTTACCTTCTGTGCCACTTTTCTTTGCGCTGCTCGCATGAGGCTGAGGGAAGATGGGAAGAGACCCACAAAGCAGCTGCAAGCGGCAAGGAAAATTCATGTTTCTTTGCCCCCGCCAAGTCCCCTGTGAGCTGGTAGTGACCAAAATGGTGCAGTGCGTGTTGCTGAGAAGTGCAGTCTTACCTGGAATGATGTTTGTGACCAGAAGTAACAGAAAGAAATGTAATTATGTGTTACTCTGGTCTCTCAGGAAAAATACAGAGTGTGGTAAATACTGTTAGGATTTGATTTGCTAAAGCAGTTTAATGGGATAGAGACCTGGTCAGGACAGCAACAACATCAGTTTTAGCTTTTGACACAAATGTTACATTTCTGCTGAATCCAGGCAGACTAAGACAGCACAGAGAAGTGTAATGTAATAGAGATCTTGTTATTTCCTCTGTGGAGTCTTTACCTCTCAGGCTTTTGAATACAAAGTGCTGGCAACAGCCCACCTCATATTTCAAAGTACCTCAGGAAGAAAGGCTAAGTGGAGCTTGCTTGTTTTGCCAATGAGTATACATATTTCATGAAAATGATATGTGGGTGTTTAACTCAAATGAGAACTCAAAACCCGGGTCTTATTTGGATGAGGTGAAATTTGGGTGGGAAAAGGGCAAGTCTGGGAGGGGAAAAAGGCATTGCAGGAAAGATCCATAATACTGAGCAAAAATCTCCTTTGGTTCTGTTAGTGTTTCTTTCTGGTAGCACAGTTTGATCCCACATATTTAATATCTCTGCATCAAACTCAGGATGCTTCCTATTAAGGTACTACATACTATAAAAAAGGAAACTATTTGTAGCATAACAGTAAAAACAGAATGAAAAAGGCTCTGCGAATTTGCTGTGTTCCCCTGAATGTCTGCATTATGATCTGGCTGTATGTTTTTAGGAGAACATGTTTTCTGAGGGGCCGTCTTAGCAGCACTGGCGTGCTGGGTAATCAAGTGTAATGAGTAGGAGTAATTGCTGCTTCCCAAGCGAGGGACCAGAGGGTGTTGCCACTGGGATGGATGTAAGTGCTTGGCCTCTACAAGCTTACGGAATTAGAGGAGAAGAAACATGCATTGAGGGCCAAAGAATGCGGAGTTATTGCTGTTGTGGTAGCTCCAGAGCTGGAGCAGATACTGAGACTGTGTGTGCATTTTGACCAGCACCTCTGTTTCTGCTCAGGTTTGGCCCAGGAGATTCTTCTGTGCAGTGGAGTAAAGGGTTGGTGGTGGTGGCCAAGGGACAGGCTATGGGAGCTCAGCGTGCAGTGGGGAACTGCTTAGGCTGCAGCCAAGGACTTGAGAAGGGAAAGAAAAGACTTGTTTCAGTCTTGAGGGTGCTTGCAGAAAGAGAAGGCAGGGAAATCTGGGCATCTAGGGAATTCTCCTCTTCCAAAACTCATTAAAGAATTGATGAATATTTGTGGGATTTAAGCATTAAAAGATGGAATGCTGTGGCAGTTGGAGGGGTGGACGGTACTAAAGCAGACTATATTTCTCTGCATTTACAGAATTGGAGAAGTCATGTCTAAATGCCACATGCTTTTCATGCTTTTGCTCAAGTGCTTGTGGCATCTACTGAGCAAAGCTACACATTTTTTTAATTTCAATTTTGATTGAGCTTTTCAATCCTGAAGTAGAGAATATGATGCCTTTGCAATCTAAGACTTGAATGTGTCGTCTTGTCGCTGTATCCAACAAAAATACTGTGAGTAAAAAAAAAAAAAAAAAAAAAAAAAAAAAAAAAAGCGTGTGAAGCATTACTTTTACCTTGACTATTGTAGCCTGATGGTTGTTACCCTTTTCTGTCTGTCTATTTTTTTTAGGCTGTACAGAACTACTGAGAGAGGACAATACTGATCCTGATTAGACTAGGGAGAATATTTGGTGTGTATATTATTTTTATTGCAAGATACTATAGAGAATAATACATTTGTAAGGCTGAATATATGATTTTTCAAAAATACCAGTGGCATGTCTGGATAGATTGGTGATAATATGACAATGTTGGGTACAGGTTTGGGCTAGGAACTTAATCTCCTGATAAGGAACATCCTATAGAAACTAAAAATAAACTTTTCATCTCAACTTCTTAGCTGTTATGATAATAAATATGAATTAAACTGTAGTGCAGTCACTGCTCTGCTCCCTGGCAGCCTGGGTTGTGGAAGATGATTGCGAAACTTAGTCCCACATGTTGGCCAATGGGCATCCATGCATCCCGTGTCCCCTGTTTAGCAGCGTTGTTGGAATACCCGGGTTATGATAGAAATGGACCTGTTGACAGTGTTTGGGTGCCAGTTTAGCTCCCATGTGCTTGCCAGGCTGAACCTCTATGCATCTAAGAAGTGTTTAGGCAGGGATTTTGACTTCCCAAAGCAACGTTTACCATATTGCTTCACATTTGGAAGACACTGCTGAGCCTTCTAGGATTTCGGTATTATATTTAACAATATGTGCTTTCTCAAAATGTTAACAGAGCTTTTACAAAAATGTTTTTTGTTGTTGCTGTGCATATTCTGATATTTGAACACTGAAAATAATTAAAAAAAAAATAAGGAAAGAAACTGACAGGACTCAGAAAATGATGTTCTTGAGGCTGTGCCTAGGGTGGAAACGTGGTGCTCCTCATTCCCCCGCAAGGCATTTGGAGAAGCTCCCAGTTTTCACTTGCTGCTGCATCTTCCAGGGATTTGGAAGAGCTGAGCGCTGGGTCTTGGATAGGCCGAGCTTTCCAGCTTCAGAGGAGGATGAGCTGCCTAATGATTTTAATAATCCTTATGAAGTATAAAACATAAGTAACAAAAATGTCATAATAGAACCTTATCTCTAGAAGATTTCCAAGCCAGTTCCAGATCTACATGGTGGCCATGGAGTTGCTGAGCGCCGTTTTAGTGCTGAGCCCCTGTCCCTTTAATGGTAGTGCACTCTCTTTTGAAGAAAGAGGAAAAAAATCTCCTGTTGCAGCAGTGATCCCAGGCTCCTATTGCTCATTAAACCTGTTTGCTGATTTATCTTCTTCCTTCCACATTGCTCAGTGTTAATGCAGATGATGTGGGGGAGCCATCGATGTCTAGTTCACTGTGTTGTCTCCTCCTTTCTGCTGCCTCTTGCTTTTCTTCTGCAGACAGAATTGACCCCACCAGCTGCTGGGGTTGTCAGGGACATTCCTTCTTGCATTTCTTTGCCTCTGGGGCCCAGAAACACCAATGAGCCTATGAAAGAGCAAATAAATGGCTAAGTTACAGGGTGAGCCTCTATAGGGCATTTAGAGAGGTTAAGGAAATTAATAATAAAAGAAAAAAGGGAGACCTGCTGAGATTCAGTTGCTTCCTGAGAAGAGCCAAGTGTATTGATTATTGCTGTGCTGCTGCTAGGTGTGATTTGCCTTTGGGGATGCTGAGCATTTTTTTAAGAATTAGGATATTAAAAAAGAGTAACCTGGGCATATACTCAGGGACCCCAAATATCTTTGAAAATAAAAATCTTTATTAGGGTATGTAATGCATGTGTCAAACAAAACAAAAAAATCCCCTTAGGTTTAGTTTCCAGTCATCTTTCAGTATAAAGCTTTCTATTTTCCCAGCAAACACTTAAGCCCTTCCTGGATGCCGGGTCCTGCTGTGTTCAGTATTACCCCTGCTGTGTGTGTTCAGATCTAGATAAGATGTCTAACTGAGGGCCTGACCTCATGTGGTCTTTGTAATTCCCAGGACCCGTGCTGAAAGGGCGTAATATTTTATTTCCTGTTTGTTAAATACTGTCATTGCACAAATAGAGAAAACGTCCTGCTTGGTCCATGCAGCTTACAGTGATTTAGAGAAGAGGTGGGAGGG
Organism: Crypturellus tataupa; assembly: GCA_034781795.1. Taxonomy (NCBI): domain Eukaryota; kingdom Metazoa; phylum Chordata; class Aves; order Tinamiformes; family Tinamidae; genus Crypturellus; species Crypturellus tataupa. The sequence goes on from JAWLRI010000763.1 coordinate 4,155,553, forward strand.
TGGAGCGGTGTGGTTTGAATATGGGGATTAACCCGTGCTAAATGCAGCTGCAGTGTTAGGCGCTAAGACTCCCTTGGACCTATCTGTTGTTTGAGGTGAATTCAAGACATTTCCAGCTGCTCCCAGGAAAGTTGCTCTCAGCCTCTTCCACATTGCACCACTGAGCTCTTTGCTTCTTAATGTAGCGGGGAAAGTCATTTCCATAGCATGGTCCATGCATTCGTTACCTCACGTTCAATCCCGATCACTTTTTCCCTACTTTTCATTTGATTTTGAACTAAGATAAATCTACCCAGCCAGGGTAGGTGCGGTCCCAAATAATAAGTAGAGAACAAAAATATTCCCCCCCCCGCTACCACCACCATAGGCCCTAGAGCAAAGCCCGCACTAATAAATGTCATTTGTTAGAGCTTTACCTTTACGTGGCCCTGCTAGGCCTTGTATCAAGCGTAATGCAGGGTGCAATTGGCTTTACGAGGCGGGCGGCCCCCCACTGCTCCTGCTTTCGCCCCAGGGGGACGTTTATCACAAGCGGGAGAGCAATTACAGGGCAGTTAAACTCCCTGCAGTAAATCTTGGCTTTCGAGAGCTAACTTTGTTGCCGCAGTTCGGGCCGTGTGTTAGTTTTGCCGCCCTTGTGCAGTTGCTGCATGGCTTGGTATGGAGACCCAGTGAGGCTGCCGCCTTCAATTATGGATTATTCTTATTTATAATGTATGACCAATTTTAATAAAAGGATATGCTTTAATATTGATGGCCCTTTGTGCCCTACATATGGGACCCAGTTTAAGGATCTTTCTTTTCTTTTTTTTCCCCCTCTTCTGTCCCTCACTACCCTCTCCTGCAGCGAACCTGCGTCCGGGGGCTGAGCAGAAAGTGGTTTTCATCACCGCACGCGTCCATCCCGGGGAAACCCCGTCCTCCTTCGTGTGCCAAGGTGAGTGCCTCAACCCAGCGGTTTTGGAACAAAATGGAAGTGGCAGATACAGTGCGATTTGTTTTCCTGTTTGTTTTCCAAGCATTACATATGCTTGTTGGGACCGCAGAACTTCAAAGACTGTGTTCACCTGGCAGCTTTTTCCAAAATGAGGACATTAGCAGAACCCATCTACCCAGCTGTGTGTCTTCATGAAGGCAGTAGGAATATATTATCCTAGAATCTTCTGAATATTTGTTAAATTTGGTCAAAAATGAGCACTGGGTTCTGAAGCTCCTGAAGAAGAACTGACAGTCTAACATGCACATGTGCAATGTGATCACACAAGGCTCCTTTCCATAGGAGAACAAGCTGGAATAGCTCTGGAACTAAAGCAAGTCAAGGAAGTACTTCCCTTTGGCATCCTTTTCCCTGCAAGCAGTGGCCCTAGTTGTCCAGTTTAATTCTGTGTTTTTCTGAAGCTGCTGTTCTGAGGGACGCAGATCCAGTGTCTGACAGCTGTTCTCTGCACAAAACATTCCTGCTAAAAATAGAAAGCAAATTGCCCAGCTCGCATTTATAGAGCTGTAAATCTCCAGCTTGTGGGTACAAATAAATAAATAATCCTGCCATGTGTTCATATAACTTCATTGTATAGGACTGAAATATTGTACTTATGGTATGTGACTTTCTGTGGTGGTAAATTGTTGGTGGTGTAAATCAACATAACTTCCCTGAAGCCGAGGGAACGTGCTAATTTACTACATCAGCTCGGATCTGGCCCTGCAAAGCCAATGAGCTGCATCAATCACGGCTTATGCAGGGCTTATTACGCTGGCGGCTTGTGATGCTGCAGATTGATTTGTGACCAGCCCTGGTGGTACCTAAGGGCCTCGTCCTGGCAAGGTCTCGTGCCCGGCATCTCCCTGAAGCCAAAGTTTGGCAGCTGCCGCTCCAGCCATTGAAGCTCCAAGGGCTCTTGGGCCACGAGCATCTTCTTGCGGCCCATGGAGACGGAAGGTAAAAACCCACCCTCTAACAGAACAACCTCTCGCACTGTGCAGGAAAACTCAGCGAGCTTCCCATCTCCTACTGTTGCTTAGTCAATGCGGGGCGTTAAAGTACACATGGTGTTTGTTAGTGAATATGGATTTTTAATTGGATGCTTTGATCCTGTTCGTGCTCCTGGCATAGCCCCGTGAAATGAGGGCTGAGGCATGCTGCTGAGCTGCTACTTTGTAAAAGGCTGTGGGTTTTTTCCCGTTATATACACATGTATGTGTGTGTGTGTGTGTGTGTGTGTATATATATACACGTGTGTGTGTGTGTAATATTGGAGAGTGGTTTTTTTTCTTTTTTTCCTCTTCCGCTTTTGAATAAAAAAGCAGGTGGCACATTTAGCCTGGTCATTCTGCTGCGTGCAGACGGAGTGGCCTTGTGTGTGCAGTTAGTGTCAAGATGGGTAGAAATGACACGTGCTTCAAGGCTGTTGCTGTGTTGCTTCTGCCACTGCCAAATGTGAAATTGGGAGCCTGCTCTGTCTCTGGAAACTTTCACGGGAGAGGCTCAAAAGGAGGGATGAAAAGCCCTGCTTTGGCAGGAAAGTGAGGGCACAGGAAGGAATTTTATTTTGGGAGTCTTGGGAAGTATTTTGGCAGAGTTAGGTGTCGCAGATTTCATATCCAAAGTCAGGATCAATGAGTATGAAACGTCAGTGTTTTTTGATATGAGTGTGTGGTCAAGTAATTTCTTCTGGATGGTTTGAAGGGATTATGCTCACCACCTGAAGCCTTGAGATAGGGAAGCTAATCCCAAAGACTCCCCATGTGCATGAAGCATCTCACATGGAAGAGCAGAACTGTGACTGCCTAGGCTGGGAGAACTTGTTTTTTCTTTTTGTTTTGTTGCTTTCTTTTTATTTCCCAGTGGATTTTGGATTTCATTCAATTTAGGGTCTGTCTTCTGTTTTAATGCCCCAAACTTGTACCTAACTCCTTACTCTTTTTATCTGTTTTTCAGTTAGCCAAATTTCTCTCTGCCCTCTTTGCTTTGCTTTCTGCTAAGGACCTCTATTTTGTCTCCCATTTTGATTAGGAAAGATTCTCCTGGCGGGAGGGAAGGTAGCCTTGATCCCTGAGTACATATTTAGTTCTGACCCTTCATTCTATATCTTACCACAGGTAAGATTTAATCAAAGATCTTTACCATCTTTTCCTAGAGATGCTCAAGAGCCTTTCCCCACTCGGAGTTGCATGGTTTGCCTTGTCCTCAATCATGTTACATTATAAAGAGATCACTCAGCACTGAGTTTTGGATACAGGTACTTATTCTTGCAAATGTGCACATATTGTAGGCCTGGATACACACCTCTGTCTCTTTAGTGCTGCGAAGTGCCAGCAACAGTAGCCAGACCTCACTAGACTCATTAGGTATCTCCTCCAGCAGGTAAAAACTGCTCCAATATTTCACACTTGGTGCAGCTGCCGAGCTGTAGCTGCCTGCCTTAAAAAGCAGACAAAAGCCCAAAGGGCATCTCCGTAGAAAGATGGATGAAGAAGCTTTTGTTTTTGTTTGGGACTTCTAAGTATTATTAGAATGCTTCAGCTTAGGTGTTTTAGGAAATTGGTTTTTGCAAGTTCTGAACTGCTTGTTGCTAAGTTCAGAGTCAGAGTTAGTCACAAGGAGTATATTTGTATGAGTAGCCTTGATATCCAAAGGTAGGATGGGGCTCTACTCCTCGGGCTGTGAGGGTCATCATTAGCACTGATGCTTGTGTCATGCTCAGGAATGAGTCAGAGGAAACTCTAGGATGCAAGTGATTTGTTTCTGGTTTGCTCTTGCAGACCATCTTCTAGCAGTGACTGAAGTCTGCTGCTCCTGGAGGGCTTTTTAATGCAGCACAAAACTGAGAATTCACTTTGCAAATTGGTTTCATTTCTTATGTACTGCTTAAAAAAGAATTACACATTACTAAGTGGTCTTTCTGAACTTCTGCTTTTTTATTTTGTATTTCCTTTTTAGACATACTTTACTCACTTAAACAGTATTTTTATTTAAGAAAATGTATGGTATTTTGTCTTCCACACTTTATTAAGACTAATAACTTACTAACACAAATAGGGTTAGATATCAGATAATGTGTGTGTATGTCTATACTTGTCTGTATGCATATATACGAATGTGTCAGTAAAATAGCATCTGCTTATGAGTTCATACCCTCTAAAAACTGATGTTTAGCCAACTCTTTTAAGGCTTGGATGTTATCTTATTGCACAGTTCTGTCGATAAGAAAAAGCCTTCAATAAGAGTATGTATTTTCCAGTATTTTTACTCTTATTTGCCTGTCTTTGGCTACTAATGGTAGTTTTGTTCTGTTGGTGGTGGTGTTTTTTGGAAGGGGGATGTTTTTTGTCTTTTGGGTTGTTTTGCTTTGCAAATGCTCTTGCATCATGGCAAATGCTCTTGCACTATTTTCATGCACATGAAGTGCTGTAGTTTTGTCATAGACTTTGCATGTTCTGTAAGTAGGCAGTCATTTGACGTTTTTATTGTAGCGCACTTGCCAGTGTGACATATGCCACACCATCTAAATCCAAAAATATAGGTTGTACCCTAAGCATTTTGCTTTAATGTGCTCTGCCAGGCTGGAAGCCCAGAACAGAAACCCAGTGCAAGAGTTTGATACCCCAGGATCCCCCAGCTGTGTTTGCAGATGCAGAGCATCCTGTGCTAAGTGCAGTTTGACCTGGAGCTGACCTTGGAGCTCATGGGCTAAATAGGGAACAGCCATTAAGATGAAAATATAAGGAAAACAGACACCTGGGACTCTTATCCATAAGAACTGGAGCAAAAATGATTTTTTCAATCAATCTCTCTTCATTACATCTGTTTAAATGAATGCCCTCTCTTGCTTTGCCTTAAATCAAGTTATATGGCATGAAAAACCAAGCTACACAAGATAACGTCTTTTTGTTTTCTATTAATGGTCTGTGTTAACCCACACAACTCTTGCCACTGAAGGGCAGAAAAAAAGTTTTGGTACAAATTTTCATGATAAATGATGAGGTGGGAGTCTCCTGCCAGCTGTCTCATGGGCATCGTGGTTATGCAGCTCCTCACTGGGCAGGTGGATAATTGAACTTGCTCTTCATGTGACTTAAGCTGTTCTGTTTTCCATCCAAGTGCTGTTAAGAATTTTACTCCTAGAGAGATTCTATGGTGGCTTCTTGAAAATGATGGCAGGTCTCTGGTTCACTCCTAGAGACGACGCCTTCAAATCGGCTCTGTAAGATCCCTGAAGGAAGTTAGTAGGAGACTAAATTTGCTATAAGCAGATGGATTTTTTTTTCTTTTCCCATAAAAACAAAACAACAAAAAAGTGCATGTGTGAGAGAAGTCATTTTTAAACTCGTTGCTCCTCCTTGGAGTTGTGCCTTTATTTTATTATGAAGAAAAAGGAGTAAATACTTTCTGTGGTAAAAGATGCTTTCTTGCTTTCACTAAACAAATCTTTGAGCGTTAGGGCAAGAGCAAATGTGGTTAAAAAGATCTTTCTGAAGCAGCAGAGGTGATGACCTTAGTTTTTTTTATATATTTATTGCTGTAAGATCATAGTTCTATCTTTCCAACCAAATGGAAGAGATATGAAGGAAACCCTTATTCTCTCCTGGCTGCTTTGAGGCTGGAAGAAGCCTCTGCTCTCTCAGAATGCATTTTTAAAGGCTTGTCATGTGGCTTTGGATGCAGGAGGGTGCTCTGGCTTGGCCATGCAGCAGGTCTGTGTGTGCTCTCTGCTCTAGGAAAGCCCTTGGTGGGCACATGGCCAGGGTTTGAGGGCATTAATTCCTCTAATACTGAAGAAAACTGAGCTAAGCCAAAGCTTTGCAAGCCTCCCCTTGCAGCTGCATCTTGTAGGAGAAGGCATTTATGCCACTGGCTTTCCACTGCTCTTACTCAAAACAAGGAGGTAAATCTTTATGGAAAATGAATGGTGTTCTACATGCACAAAACAAAATCCTCTGGGCCGGGAGAGGATGGGAACTCTCATTTGGTTCATTTAGCCACAACTTTTCACTTGAAGGCAGAGCAGGAACACGGTGCACAGAACTGCAGTTTATGGTCCCTTTTATAGGGGTTCAGGAAACCAAATGATGAAAAGAAGACAAAGACAACAGAATTCAACAGCCCAACCATAAAATGAGCTGCAGGGCTTTCTTAAAGTTGTTAGCTAGAAGGATGAATGCAGTCTAAGACTTTCTTGTTCTTTTCTTTCTTTTTCTTTTTTTTTTCTTTAAGTGCACAGCTTCTCAACCTTAATACAAAGGGAAACACACTCTCCTCAATTCCTAAAGGAGAATGAAAAACACTATTGTCTGTCCCTTGTAAATCTCCTGGATGGGATTTCAGTGAGAAGTATCCCATGAGAGGGAGAGGTTGTTCTGAGAATACAAAGCCATCTCTATTGGAGTAATGGAAATAAAAGCTCCTCTTAAAATTGTGTTGATGTAAATAGACCGTTAGAAGAATTTCTGCTACCCAAAGTGACACGAGCTGTTGCGAGACATCACACATTTTTCAGTCACATCACTGTGGTGTCAAGCAGATATGAGGATCTACAGAACTGGTTTCCTGAACTGGAGGTAATTTTTAATGAGGTTAAATCTCTCTGGCTATGTAGTAATGTGTTTCACTCTCCCATCGGGTTTGCTTCCTTGATGTGCTAAGGAAGTTCCGCTCGGAAAAGTGAGTTTAGTGACTGTTCAATGTGTGGCAGAGCCCCCAAAATGCCAGGCTGCCGCAGGAGGAGAAGGAGCTGGGCAGTGTGGGCAGCAGGATGGTGTGTAGTTTAGGGAATGAGACTCTGAGACCCTTTCCTCCCACCAGCATAAGATGCTATTGCCCTTTTTCCACCCCTTGGTAAAAGAAGAGATGGGAGATCAGACTTGCCAGGCCCCTCATGCCGAGCCTAGCCCCACATGTCAGCTTTGTGCCCTCTGTAGAGGGATGGCTCCGTTCCAACTCCTCGTCCACGGCATGGAAAGATCAGCTTTGCCTATGCAGCTAAGAAATGTCAAGTGGCTTGGGTTCAGTTTTCCCTTTGCCCAGGGTAGGCCTGGGACTACCTCTGCTTAACTAATCCCCTTTGCAATAATTGGAGAACGAAAGGAGCCCTTGGTCTTCAAGAGAATTGAAAAAGGCCTCTCTGTTCAATGTCACGCCAGTTTGTGCTGTTCCTGAGCAGGGATTGCCTAGTTATTCCACAAAACATACAGGCAGAAATCCTGAGCTCCTGCTCCACTGCAGTGGGACTAGGGCAAAAATAAGACCAGGTCTGTAGAGGTCACAGGAGGTTAGGAGGTGACTTTAGAACTCATTGTAGCACTCTGGTTTTTAATAAAATAGGAAGTAAGTGACCACCACTAATTCTGGGGAGCCCAGGGGTGAGCTGAAGCCCTTTTTGCAGGTGTGAGATCCGCCCTGACCAAGCTGCATGTGTTGTGGTGACGTTGGCCTTCATGATTAGGAACCTCTTCTAGCCTTTATACTTTTAAACCTTTTTCCATTCTCCTTCAGTAGTGTCCCAGCTCTTCTTCACAACTGATATTAATCTTGCTGGTCTATTGTTTACGGCTTTGTCTTCTGACCCTTTGTTCCTTACCTGCCCTGACTCAGTTCAGCTGAATTGATTTTTTTTTTGTTTGTTTGTTTTCATTTTGTTCTCAGTTCTTTTGTCTCCAGGTGCCCTGCACTTGCCTTCCTGCTCCTATTGCGCTGCTATCGTGGCCGCTGTTGGGGGCCAGCGCTTGTGTGTGACTGGGACTTGACTGCTGGAAACTTTTCTTTGGCACGAGGGCCCTGGGCGCAGTTAGTTCTGCCCTCCCCTGCACAGATCGCTCCTGTGCTCAGTGTGTGCCTGGCACCAGGGGTTGTGCACGGGTTTGTTGGGCGGCTTTGTGACTTCTGTGTCTGCAGAGAGAAGGGTGAGAGGAAGAGACCTGTGCTGAAAGAAAGCCTCAGCCATGAAGAACAGCCCTTTGGAGGCTCTCTGCTCTTCCAATGCTCTCCTGCCTCTCTGGCATGCAGAGGGCTGACAGGAGGGTGATGTGGCACGTGCTACTGCCAGAGA
>JAWLRI010000763.1:4163694-4248360 GCA_034781795.1 Crypturellus tataupa
TCTTCCAATGCTCTCCTGCCTCTCTGGCATGCAGAGGGCTGACAGGAGGGTGATGTGGCACGTGCTACTGCCAGAGACACACGTGCTCCACTAGTCCTGCTTCACATTGGCTTGCAAGACACGTGGGCACAAACCGCTTCGCTTTGACCCTAATGCTTGAGCAGACTTTCATTAAACACCTTGTGCATGGATCTGGCACACCGTTATACAATGGCATAGCTGCCTTGGAAAGCCACCCGGCCCGGGAAGGTGTAGTCTGCAGAGTGACAAATGTGGCCCTTAAGGGACACTCAAGACATGCCCTGGAAGTGCCCAGTTAAGGGTGAGGTAACTTAGTACTTATGTAGCAAATGATGATGCGTTGCTGGTGCCCATGCTCTGATTTGATGGTTGCAATTTTAGTCTCTGCTTCTGCTAAGCATAGAAGATAATTTTTAACCATCTCCAATTATTATTTCATCCTTTTTAATGCCAAAGTTCTTCAAAGAGAATGTCTTATTTACCTGAAATATTTTACAAACCCACTTTTATTTGTTCATTCTCCTTTCTTTTTTTCTTTTTTTTTTTCTTCCTCACTTTTTTTTGTTACTGTACCACTGAAGAATCAAAGATGAGGGGGGTCAAAAAAGGAGGAAACTCTCAAGATCAATATCTATTTCAGTGCTCAGAGTTGAAAACAGAGGGGAGAAAATATCTGTGGGACTTATTATGATAAAAAGCTCCCACTTTAAAAATTTCATGGCCATAGTACAGCCTATAACTAAATTACCACAAAGCTGGACCCTGACTTTGTCCAAGAAAAAACATGCCTTTGGCTGATTACAGATGTAGCCCAAGCAACAACAGGCAGGTTCTCATTTTCTGTGGCTTCCACCCACCCAAAAGGAAGCATCATCAGCAATGAAAAATGTGGGTCCTTGTGATTATTAAATGTGTGCCTGGTGCCCTGACAGCAGGGTGAGACTGGGGGGATGCTAATTCCCTGGCCTGGGACAAACTGTTCAGCATCATTTGAGTTCTAAGCATTGCCCGTGAAACGAGGGAGTCTGCGGCAGGATCGGCAGTGGAGCTGGGATCGCCATGGGGCAGCTTTCTCCCAGGTACCCTCTTTTCTAAGTGGGCTCTGCCTTTTTTCTGTATTTTCTGGGTCAGAGGCAGCTCACTGCAGGCAGTTCTCTGCCCTCCCTTGGGGACAGCATCACGGAAGTGACCGTCACCATCCTTGGCTGCGAGTTCTGCCCTGGGTTTGAACTCGTGTGTCCTGCGTGTCAGCCTGGGGTCTCGGGAGCTGCCGTGCCCAGGAAAATGCTTCCCTTTGCCTTCCCTTCTGAGGTCTGTACCTTTCATGCAGCAAAAAGGGCTGTTTGTATTAAAGTTAGATATCTTCCTGTGGTAAAGATGTTAAAATTCACTCCGAGTGTTCAAGGTGGAAGTTAGACAGTCTTGGCTTGTGGTTATATGTGAACTCTGATTCTTTTTCTTTTTTGCCCTGCTCATGGCAATGTTCCTAATGGCCAAGAATATGAGGGAAATAGCATCTTGACACTACCTGGTATGGTCGCAGTGCTGCTGTTCCCTGAGCATTTCTTAGTCTGGAACAAGAGCACCTTATTCCTATTTAGCTTACTATGCTTCAGAATAGATTCTACAATAAGACTATCTCCAAACAGAATTTCTTTTTCTTCTCTTCTGAAACAGCAAAATCCCACCTCTGTGCTCAGAGGATCCCTGGAAGCTATATCCTGCTAACTTCCTCTCCTGTGCTTTTTAGATGGAGACATGGACTTTATACCCTCCTGGAGAATTTTCTCTCTTCACAAGCAAAGATGTTAGTTGCTTGTGGCTGCCCCTACTCTTGTGAGAACTGTTTGCTCACTCGATATTGCTTCTTCAGTGCTAATTACCATCACCTTTAGGATCTCCAGTGCAGCTCCATTTTCACAGTAAGGTTTCCTCTGGAGAGGAGATGGGGCTTACGAGATATTCTGCTGCTCAGCAGCGTGGAGCACATCTTTTAGTGGCCCTAATTTATTTCTGTAGAGTATATCCTTGCTGGGATGCATGTGTTGTAAATAAAAAATATGACTATCTTCACTTGTGAGGGGCAGAGCTGAGCAGTTGCAGTGTTTTCCTTTTCTTGCTCATGTAGAGACATGGTCTTTTTCTTTTTGGTGCCTTTTTGTTTTATTTCTTCACTCTGTTGGAGCCCTTTAGAAGCAGCTACCTGACAATTCTCCTCCAGCAGCACTGGAAGCAACTTCCAGATGCACAACTTTCATCTCAAATTCAAGGGGAGGAAATTCAGATGCAGCCAGCATTTTCTTGGCTATTGCATCTTCCCAGAGGATTAGTTTTTTTTTTAATGAATCATTCCTCCTCTTTCTTATCCAGCCTGGTCAGCTCATGAGTCACCTAGAAGTAGTCCAGGTGTTGCATCTAGTCCCGGCTTTCATTGTCTTCCAAGACCGAATCCCTGACTTTGCTGTGCAAATGGACTTCTGTGTTTTATTTCGGTTTTGACTGTTCTTTGAGGATAATCAGAGCTACTGTGCTTCCACCAGCCACTTATATCTAGGGAAAACAGATGCAGAGCTACTTTTCTCTCAAATGCTGCTGGTTTTGCTCATGTGGTGGTTTTGGATGCCTTGTGGAGGTGCGAACTCGGAACAGGTAGAGCTCACCCCATCTTCAGAGAGGAGGTGGTCACATTTAGGATAGAACAAGGCAGCTCACAGCTGAAGTCACCTCTTTAATAACCAGGAGGCAGTTGCACAGAACAGTAAAGCAAAGCAGCTCTGTATTGAATTAACAAGACTCGTTTTCTCGTTTTTTGGCGTGTGATGGCTACCAGTTTTAGAAGTGTCACTTTAGCAGGTGACACCAGCATTGCATATTGCATGTGGGCTCTGCTGTGCCCCACTCCAGGAGGTTTACAAGTGACTTTGAGTGGGAGCAGGTGAGCCAGGGTGCCTCACACCTATTTAGTTGATTTGAATGGAAGGCTAGAAAAATCCTATAAAAGTGAAGCAATATAAACTGCAAACCTAGTAAAGTGGAAATCAATGAAGCAGTCAAAAGGTGCCATTACAGCTGGCTCAGTGCAAGTTTTCGCATATCAACAGTAACAGAAAGCGACTACTTTGCTTGTCCCCATAGGGGGAATGAGGGCGAATAACTGTGTGGGTTTTAGGGAGCAGGTTGGGAGGAGCTGGAGTAGATGTGTGTGCACCAGCGATGTGCACGAGTGACCAAGGACCAGCTCCTGGGGTCCTGCGGAGGACGGCACAGCGTGTACACGGCTAGGCATGGAGCGTTGGACCAGATGGTCCTGCCTCGTAGATGCTTCCGATAGTGGCTGATAGCAAGTAGCTGTCATCAAGGCAAGGAAGCAGAGATGCTCCCCAAAATACCCTTGCAGCACAACATGTTATGGCTGAAGAAGGCTGAAAGGGCTCAGGTTTGAATGACTGGCCTTCTGCAGCACAGTCTCTGCATCACACGGCTTTGTGTGTCTGCCTGGTTCATATATTGCTCCCGGGTCTCTGCCTGACTGAGCAATGCATTTGCACATGCTGGAAACCTTTTTTAGAGTGTGTTTAAAAATACATATTTTTCATTTCTTTCCTGGCATTATTTATGCGATGCCTTTTTTTCTTTTTCATTGTATGTTGGATTTTCATATGTAAATGTATTCTCTGTCTCCTCCAGAGAAATCTACCTTTTGCTTTCTTGGTTTATAGAACATATTTTGCTTTGAATGATCTACCATCTTTAGACTTTCAGTAGCTCACTGTTCCTGCAGTTAATGCACCAAGATTCAAGGAGTGCAGTGTGGCTGCTTGTTTGTACTTAGTGAATATGTAAAACTACTATATGACAAGCCCCAGAGGGAGGCTTTAGGTGAAACTAGTCCGTCTTTCCATTTCTTCTACCCATCTTTGCTTAAAGAAGAAAAGTACCCTGAGACCCCAGGAGATTCCTGGTCCTGGGAGAAAGGTGCTGCTGCCAAACATGGAAAAGGAGCTTTGAACATTGAGAGAGCTCAGAGCTCCTGGTGAGATGATTCAGCAAAAGGTCTCAAGGAGCGTCACTGTCTTCAGCTCTTTCTTGCAGTCCAACCAATTGTAGTGGCTTCCCAAACAGAAAGGTGTTTGGCCAGTGCAGACTCTGCGCAATCCATTCTGTAAGAGAGGGTTTCTCCTCATGATTTGCAAGATTTTTAAAGCTCTACTGGGAGTCTCTTGTCTGGTGCAGGCATTTCCCTTGCACCCTTCTGCTCCTGGAAGCATTTCCAACCTCCTCGTGCCCAGGTGCGTGGAGGGGAAGAGGACGGTCACCTTCCAACCCATGGTGAGCTTGGTCTGATCCTGTGTGGAGCGGCAGTAGGATGGTAACCTGGGTCCTTTCCTCCTGCAGGATCCTCTGCTTTGAATAGAAAACTGGGGAGTGGTTTGTCATTTTTCCTCCTCTTTGCTAGTGCTGTGCAAGGGGTTGGTGCAGAGTCAAAACTCCCAGTGAGGGCCAGAGTAGAAAGACTGATGTTTTGTTAATTGATAAATATAATGGGGAAAAAAACGCAAGGATGCCCGAGTTAACTCTGCCAAAGAACATGCCTACTTAATTCCAATTCATGTACTCAGAATCCTCCTACTCATGTGCATGTGTGGTGATGTTTTTTTTTTTTTTTTCCTTTTTCTTTTTCTTTTCCCCCCTTGCTATCAAGTCACATTTTTGGATTGTGACCCTCTTGTCTTACAAATTGAGGGAGGCAGGGTGATCTGCTGCATATTTGTGTTCAATACTAAGGCTTAAATTTTAACTGTATTTAACCCTAGTTAATTTTCTAAAAATTGAGGGCCATAACCCAGCTTTTTTTTTTCTTTTTTTTTTCCTTTTTTTCCTTTCTGTCTGGAGGACTCGCACTCATGGGAAAGACAGAGTCTGAATAATAATGACTAAACGCGTCATCTTCTGAAGCAACTTCCTTAGAATGATTCTGATAAATCCCAAGTAATTCATTAATGAAGGGAGATGATCTGATCCCTGCAGTGTTTCCCTGGGAGCCCTTTTGTTTTTTTCCCAGGAGGGAGACAGAGACATCATCCAGGGGCTGTCGGGAGAGTCATTCGGATGCAGAGAGAACTCGGAGCTCCTTACAGCATATTAGGGAAATTAAAGAAAACAAAGCCAACCAACAAAGCCGCCCACTCACTGTGTGCTGTGCGCTGAATTTATGAACCCTTGGAGCGATCCTGCAGCAGCCGCCTCTCCTGCCGGTAGCGCCTTTCCCTGACAGCCTCGTGCGTCTGTTCCTGTCGATTCCGCAGCTCTTTGCAGTTGCACCCGGTCTGCAGGAGGGTTTTACGACTGCCCCCAGGGCATGAGGGAGAGGAGCTGGTGGTTAAGCAAGGCCCATTGGCATCAGGGTAGTGAAGTGGTGGTGTCTGGGCTCCTCACCACAGAGTTCGATCCCTATGTTCAGTCCTGCACTTTGCACCAGACAGGGTAGCCCTGACCTCGCTCTCCCTCCTTGCTCCTCTCTAACTTTTTCTGAGTTAGTGAGGTTCTCATTGCTTTAAGGAAAAGGAGAGTTAGGTACCATAAAAAGATGGGAGAGATTAACCCAAGGTGCCACCTGCACTCACTGCTGCTGGGGAAAGCAGAGAGCTCCTGTGCCCAAGGCTGTGGTGGGACAAGCTGAATGGCACCAAGGACATCCTGCCACTTCTGTAATCAAGGGTGCCTGCAGCTTGCTGCTGCCATGAACCCCAAGTCTGTAGATGTGGAGAATGAGATTTTTTTTTTTTTTATCTTGGTTCCATTTCTAAAATCTGAAAAGACCCGCAACCCAAAATAAATTGCATTAAAATGGTCCCTAAGGCTATAATTTGCTGATTCAAACAAATGAGTTAAAGATTCAAGCTATTAAGTTCCAGGATCTCTGTTTAAAAAACTGCCAAAGCATCAGAAGGTGAATCTTGGGGCATGATAGAAGACTGTTTAATCAGAACAACATTGCTTAAATACAACCTAGAGCATGGCAGTGTTTTGTAATGGTACAGTTCCTGTGGTCTTGTCTTATCATTTCCTAAGTTGTTTCCTGATTGTTTTGTTCTGTGCAGGACCAGGTGCTGGTAAAGTGTAGTGTCTGGAGAGCTTTCAAAGTGGGAACTAAGCTTGCTCTACCAAAGTGCTTAATTGATTCTTTTCTGGTTGAAAATTTCTTTGGAAAAAAATAAATGCTGCCTTTTATCATCACAGGGTGACCCTGTGAGATGCTGAGCACCTCCTACAGTTTGTGATGCTTGAAATTTTTCTTTTCTTTTTGACATTAAGAAAGAGTAGAGCTTAGAGGCCTCAAGACTGCAGTTCTGAACTGGCCTGGCCAGCAATTCAGGCTGACTCAAAGATTTTTCCATCTTAAGTTTGCAGGAGCTGGTTTTTATGAAATCCCCCTAATCTTTGGGATAGAGAGGCAGGGAAGGGGCTGTCAATGGTAGAGACCTGTAGTAGCAACTGGGTAAAATTAGAAAAGTTTTGGAGTTTGCTCAATGCCTTGAAAGCCTTTTTACTTTTCCTGCCACGCTTCCAAGTGCAGCCGGCACCAGTTTGAAGAGTTTGTTTGAAAAATCCATCTGCTGGTTTTGGCCCTAATGATGCTAGTTTTGCTGCCTGGCAAACCTGGCTGCTGCTATCTCAAGTCAAACACATTAAAACTGCAGATTCTTGCAGCAACCTGCCAGAAACCAGCAGAGCTGGAGACCAAGATCAGGCATTCTGGCTCGTGATCCCGTATACTGGACACTGGAAATGCCAAGTTTAATTATGTCTTACTAGCAATACATACATGTGTGCATCTTTTCAATACTAAATCAGGATATTGGACTTCAGCACAGGCCCAGCAGTCAGTCACATATCCTCCAAAGCAGATGTGAATTTTCTTATGAGGGAGAAGCTGCAGCTCACAGAAATACATCGGAAATCCAAGACACTCGCCACTTATCAACTTTTTGCACTGAATTGATTCTACTTGGCTATTGCCAATTTGTGACTGGCTCAGTTCCACCCACATCTATTTCTCCGCATGGTCGTGCTCCTGAAAACGCATCCAGAGCACCAAGGTTTGGGATGTGGCTCATTGCGAGGGTTTTGATGTGATGTCTGCATGGCCTAGATGTCGGTACCCAGAAAAGAGTGAGGTACCACACAACCTCAGTGCTCGTGGATATGAGGCACTGCCTGTTTCTGAAAACAAGCCACCATCAGTGTGCATGCTTGCCTCCCTTTCAAGTAAGTATATTAAAAAAAAAAAAAAAAAAAAAAAAGGAAAAAAAATTATAGGGCACTTCCTATCAAGGGACCCTACTGGCTAGTGGCACTGTACAGCTCATCCTGTTACCTGGTGGTCCCAGGATGTTTTGCTATGGCAGAATGTCCCCAAATCTGCCTTGAACTTGCAATCTTACTGTCATACAGTGCTGTAATGGTGAAAATGTCTTCTGTATCTGTTAAATGGTGTATTTTATTACTATTTTTTTGTAGAGCTGTGCAATATTAATGCAATACTACTCCCTGCCTTCACTGTGATCACCTTGCTCTGCAAGGACCAATGTTAAGCATTTGTCCTTTCCAATTCCTGCCTGCAGCCTGTACAGCAGCCACACGATCCGCTCCGCTCCGGAGCGGACCCGACTGCGGTTGCACGGGGCTGGCAGGATGCAGTGGGCTGGTGCATTCCCAGGGAGACTGAATATTTTCCGTTTATTTCACTGCTCTGGAAACAGGCCTAGCTGTAATGGCCTAACGTATCTCAAAACAGGGAAATTACTAATTCAAGCCAGTGAGCATATTTTCATTTTAAAAGAGTAACAAATTAAATAAACTCCCTGCATTTTGCATTTGAGATCTCAGTGTTTCATATGCTGTAATCTAATTTGCTCGTTCATTTCCTGCACATTCATTTTATCCCATTATTTGAGATTTCCTTTGCTTTTTTTAATCCTGTGTTTTGAAGAGACATAGAGTTACAGCAGAGAATAGATGAGAGAAATGGTAAATAAAAGGAAAAGAAATGCCATAGTATAGCTTGATATTCTCCTAATCAATCTACTTATCACAGCTGCTTATCCTTGAAGCAGCTCTTTTGTTTCTTGTTGATTAAAATTTCTTTTAAAAAATGTGTCGAGGGGCCAAATGTACAAGTCTACCAGGGCCTTAGCTGTTGTTATGGGTTCTGCCATAGCAGTGATGGTTGCTGATAAAAAAGCAACTTCTCACATGATCCCAGTCCTCTCCCCACTCCTTGGTGTGCTCCTAACCAGCTGCGCTTACTTTAGCCTTATCTTACTTAAGCCTGAGGTGTTTACTTGTCTAGCAGGGAACAAACTATTCCACAATGGAAAAAAAGCCCTGTCATTCCAGGAGGGTTGATCAACCATTCTCTGATTTAGATGAACCTTAATCAAGAGCAGATCTGATTTATCTGGTCTGCCAAGTGCTTTCTAACACCTGCTTCACCTGCCCCTGGTGGCTCTTGTCCAGTCATGGATAATTATATATATTTTTTTCAGTAGTTCATCTTTCTCGAGAGAGCTATGCTTATTGGAAGACACTGATAACTTTTCTGTATTTTCTAAGAACTTAATGTTTGTCATCACGTGACACCCTCAGGTGTGTGCAGGCCCCTCTAAACTGATCTTGGTCATATATGAAACATGAGCCCTGGTACCACGTTAAAAGGTAGATTCTGATGATTACTCACTAATCTCTTTGTGCATTATATTGCACCCCCTTTGCTGCAGAAGAGTCTCTTGCACTCGTATGAGCGTTGAGAAACTTAAAGCAGTTAACTGAAGTACTTGAGGCAAGGAATTTGCTTCCCATAACACCATAACAAGCATATCTGCCTGTTCCTCTTGCAAGTGCATTGACAAGTTACCCTACAATAAATTGGGCCTGTTCTCATTTGAGAACTGAAAAAGTCTTTACCCATTTAGTAATAAAGAATTGAGGCTTTCCTTCAGTTCATATTTGCAACACCATGTAGCTTGTTTTGTCTGGGAAAAATAAATAATTCTCCCTCATTCCTGTTAATCCATATTAGTTTCAGAAATCTGATGAAATAACTTTACTTTCCCATGGATCCAGGGGAGAAGCACTCCCAAAAAGACCAGGGAACTAACAAAGTATTCTGCCTTTCCTTCCACAGCTATAGGGTCCTTCTATACAGATGCTAAAATAACTACTCCACACTGTGTCCTCCCCCCACGCAGCCCCAGAAACAAAACAGAAAAACCCGCAAACACAAAACCCCACATTTCTAAAAAGCCTAAGCTGAGTTCAGCCGTTGGATTTTAGGCATTAAGAGCAGTGCTCTTGGGAGGAGTGGAGCCACTGCAGTGATCCCGTGCTTGTGGATAGCTCCATGTGATGATCCTTTGCAGGGATAATTTCAGGGACAGCAGGATGCTAGATCATGTCGATAGCCCTGCTGTGAGTCAGCTCTGCTCATTTATCACCATTCGCTTTCCTTTTTTTCTTTCTTCCCCTCTCCTGGCTGCGGTGGGATATTGGAAACCCTTCAGAGTGAGACAGGAGTGGATCGTTCCTGTCTATGGGCCTGTGCTGGAGGCTGTGCTGAGAGCGCAGATACAGGGTCTGCAGGGACCACCCTGCGGTGCGACTGCGGTCAGCTTGAGCGTGACGCCCTCCCCGCCGTGCTGCAGGGGGAACGTGTCCCTCCTCAGTCAGGTTTGGTCCTGCAAGCCCAAGAACGGGGCCAAGGGCTGAAAAGGACCCCCTTGCCCGAAGGGAGATGCTTTCCTTGAGAACTGTATGGTGGCCCAACACTGTCTTGCTGCTGTTTCTGCTGTATCTGTGCTGTGGAGATAGACCTGAGCAGCTACAGTTTTCTATTATTTGGTATGTTTTCACCATATTATTAAAAACAACACCAACAAAACAAATCTTCTCAAAGCAACCCAACCATATAAATTTTTGCTTTTCTCCCTTATACTGCCCGGGTGATTTTCTGGTGTCCTTTGATAGGACTTTTCAGAAGTTTTTCTAGAGGCATGAGTATTGGGAATGTCATCTGTATTTTTTTCCAAAAAATACTGCTTCTTCCTAGTTAATGTTTCATTGTTACGTTCTTTAACCTACGGGCTATGGTGAGCTTAGTGCAGGAGACCCACAGCTGTTCAGTGTTAGGAAAAGGCTCTGAAAATATCAATCACTTCTTTCTTGGTATAGATAGACTAGATACAATCCAGGATACGTTTGCATTAGTAGTTGCCATATTGCATTAGGATCTGTGGTGATTAGATTTTCACTAATAGGAACAAGGAAAATGTGTCATACAGTTATATAGGTATATAATTAAACATAGTGATAGACTCAGAGTGAAAGGATATGGTGAGGGAGACAGGCCTTGCTTTGGGATCAAATGTAGACGAATGTCATCTTGGCGATGGCAGGATGTTTAAATTGGGTTTAAAGGTGTTGATTTGGGAAACAGAGCAGAGGAACTCATGTGAGTGGAGAAGCTTGGGTGTGTGGTAGAAGAGGGAAGGATCAAATTGCCCGTGGAGCCGTAGCAGATACTTTGAGATGGTTAAGGACAGAGAGGTGCCCTAGGAGACGGTACAGGTGAAGCCACGAGGTGCTGAGTTAGAGCTGCAGAAGGCAGGAGAAGCTGGAGAGAGTGTTTTTAGCCCCAAGAGAGTAACACCAGAGAAGTGATTCTGAATAGCGGAGATTTGGCCCTGATTTAGCACGGTTTCAGTGAAGCTCTGTTTACCAAGGAGGACTGCTAAAAGAGCAACAGCTAAATTTTTGGATCAGTTATACTGTGTACCCAACTGCCTGCTGTTGTCAGCATCGTTTTCCCTTTTCCATCTTTTCTGTTATTTTTTTACCTTCCCTAACAACAACTACAAGAAGCTCCTTGAAACTAGTGTAAAGACTCCAGTTGATTTTAGCAGACTAGGGATAAGCCTCTCCTCATGTCATGGCTGAATGCTGATTTCTGAGCTGTTTTAGTTTCTGGCAGCATCTGTAATTGCATATTATTATTTGAAAAATAATGATTTTAATTACTTTTTAGAAAGGGCATTACCCAAAACAATCTATATTGTTTTGTTTCTTTTAATGGGGAAAACTTTCCATACTGTAACGTGTCTGAGTAGGCCCATTTTGTTGTGTTCCCTATTTTATTTTAGTCACTTGAAGAGCTTGATCCAATATTTTCCTTCTCCTTTTTCCATAGGGATTTTCTTTTTTCTGATTATTTTTCAAAATAATATCTGATGTATTTTTCATAGCTGATGTGCCTGGTTCGTATTGGATTATTTCATTTGACCCAAACCGGGGCTGCGGTTCGAAGATCCAAGCAATCTGCGGGCAGCCCTTTTTTCTTTAATAGCAGACTAATTGGCAGACCAATTAATCTGCTCATCTGTGAAAAGAAAATTTATAGCAATAAGTAGTTCTATTTCCAGAAGTCATTCTCTAAAGTAACATTACAGTGGCCTTGTTTACTTCATGCCCTGCAACACAATCCAGTGCTTCAACAGTAGCACAGGTCAATTAGTGGACAAATTAAGCAATTATTAACCACTAACAAGGGTGACTGGCATCATTACCCTTCCTGTTTACCAGCAAACTGTTATTTTAATGCAAAGATCAACAAATAAATTAGGGCATCTGTTGTATTGCCATGTCTGCCTTGAAGTAAATGATATTAAATGGGCTTTGGTTGCTGCCAAATTCTTAACCCCGGCCTAATGAGATACACTGATATGTCTCTTGCTGATTATAGAAGCTGTAAAATTTAGTTTGTATTGATTTATTAACAGGAGGACCAAGTTCCCTGGGATGGTATTTTTTAATGGTCTGATATCCATCTTTTTATTTTAAATGTTATTGATCCAGAGACCATTGAGCTCCTCTGAAAGACAAAATTGTATACTAATTCTATTGATTATTTTGTTGCTTACAATAATTTTTTGGTGCGGCGTGTTTACGTAGATATGCACTTTTGTTTGATGTTTCTGTTGTGCTCTTCAAAGCTGCTTTTACTTCCAAATCAGACTTAGTTATTTTAACTAAGTTGCTATATTGCTTCATATATTCATTATGGGGTAAGGCCTGCTCTGGTTTAAGCCGTTTCTCCTAAATAAGAAGAGAAGGTAGATTGCTTAGTACTGGGTAGACTCGCCTGCATTACCTTCTAGAAGATCATGGTAAGTCAAAAAGTCTCTTTTTTGCTGTTAATCTAACGGTGTCCAAAGTCAGTCCCCACATTTCAGCGTGGTGCAGGGGTGAATGATGCAGGGCAGAGACTCCTCCAGTATGTTTCACCTTGTGCATTACAGCATCTTCTTGGTTGAGGAACGATAACTCCCCACGTGGAACTGGGAACTGCAGTTTCTAGCTGGTAGGATGCCTTTGCCCAGCTCTATGAATGAGGCTGCATTGACAAAAGGAGCAAAATGAGCAGGATCTTCACAAGCCTCTTCTCCAGCACTGCCGCTGTAGGAGCAAAATGCATCAGACTCTTGTATTATCTGGAAAGCTGTCAAGTTACCCCAAGATGCTGATGGCCTTCCCTGCTACAGGTACCTGCTTGTGAGTAGTGCCATGTCTCCTGGCAGGCCTTTTCCATCGAGGTCTGTACCAAAGCTGTGTTCGTGTCCTTTCAAATTATCAGGACACCCAATGCAATGTGTTGTGGCTGCTGGATGGGTCTGTGCTCTGGGATAAAGCATGTTCTGGGCAAAGTTAACTTTGGCATCTTCTAGGAAACTTGAACTGCTGTGGCCTTGGAGCAGGACTGTGCTGCCTGGGGCAGCCGTGCCCCCTCCAGGTGTGCGTGCTGCGGATTAGGTTTTAGACCAGCCACCAAACCGGGAGAGCAGTGGTTTAGCACAGCTCAGCCCTTCGTGTTTGCACACAGTTAGGAAACCTGCTTATCCGGGATCCCGCTGTGTCCCTGCCGTCTCTGCTTGTTCTGGCCGTTGTGTAACGAACAAAAGACAGCACCAGCCAAAAAGCAGATCGATGCTCGGCCTCCTTCGTTGTGAGGAGGTAATTGCAGAAACGTTTCCCGAGAAATATAATTATGTATATGCTAATGTGCCTCTGAGATTCGGGTTCAGTCTCTTCAAGTGGAAGACTTGGTTACAGAAAGGGACTTAGTCCTCTTCGGGATTAGTCACTAATAGATGAAAAAAATTGCTGTTGTTTAGAGTCAATTATACCTTGATCATTTTAGACAGTTTAAAAGCCTTATTTTTTTTCCCTGTGTGCCTCTGTAAATTAGAATTCAGTCCACCAGTAGCCTAGGTTCAAATTTATTAGTATTTGAAATACAAAATTGGGCCTCAGGAAATAGGGCAAATGCAGGAGCTGTACAGAATGTGAGATTCTGGGCCCACTTTTAATGTATCTAATGTATCAAGCTAAAACCAAGTGTGTTTAACTTGGCATGTACTTGGTTTTTAGTTTGTTTTGAAAACTGTTTTTCTTTATTTTTTGAGTTTTTTTAATGTAATCAAAATCTTTTAAGTCAGACTCTAGTTTTAGATTCTTTTAGACTCTTTGTTGTCATATATATTTATATAAATATGTACATATACTTACATATATATATATATGTAAAATTATAGATATATATTTTCCCTAGGGCTTTGCCCTGTCCAGTGTTAAATGTTTCTGATGACGGGATTCCACTCTTCCCCTGGAGAGACAATTCCACAGTCTAACAGAGCTTGCCATTAGTGAATTTTACTGATGATCAGCCCTATTTTTTTTTCTCTGCTTAATTTTATCCTGTTACTGGAGCGTAGTGATTGATTTATTCTGGGGAAATTCAGTAAATGGTTCCTGCTTCACAGGATGGACCTTACAATAAATAGCAAATTGTCATGACCTCTCTGTGGGTGTCCTGAGATTACACAGGAACTCAATTTATCTCGACGTTCAGTCCCTGGAAGCTATTTCTGTCGGTGTCAACTCAGAGAGGAATAAGCGGTGGCTGTAGGTGCCTGCCTGCCTCCTGCCCCGCGAGCAGCCTCGGAGCAAGGAGATGCTCAGGAGCTCCCTGAGCACCAGGGCCAGAGGCAGCTCTCGGGGCTCTGGTGCAGGTGTGACCCAAGGAGAGGCGCTCAGGATCTGCCTTCTCCATCCTTCGCCTTGTTTCCCATTAAGGAAACTGCTGTTTGCCATTAAGTGGAGCAACTCTTGGGTTTTACGGGAGTGCAGCAAGGGAGAAGTTTCCATTCACTCATCTAGATCCATTCTGGATAAGCAGTTATCCAGTGCCTGGTGCGGAGTTGGTGACACCCTCCCAGGCAGAAGGACTCCTTATACCAGTTCACACATGAAGTGATCTGATTCCTCTACTCGCATGGTGAGGAGGGTCTCAGACACATGCTCAAATGCATTTGAGCTGCCTCACCCTGCCAAAGTATTCCTCTTGTGCCTATGGGCTTGAAACGTAAGGTGTAAGGTTGAGGTTAATATATTTTGCTTTACCATTGGGTCAGTTCAAAGGAGACATGGTTTGCTGAGGTTCAACTAATGAGCAGAAACTTGTTCTTTTGTGGTGACTTGACTGGGTTTGATAATGTGGCAATACTTCTCTTGCATTACCGGGTGGACTGAAGTCATTTATCCTTAATGTTGTTATTTGTGGAGTTTTCAGAAGGTGACTAATGCTGTGTGACTGGAAATTGTTGGAAGCAGGAGCATGAGCCAAGAAGAATGATCATTTAATCTTTCATATGTGAAACTTCAGAAATACCTGGGGATTGTTGGCACTGTAAACCACCCTTTTCACATTTTTTATTTTGTTTCTTTCAGGCATAATTGATTTCCTTGTGAGCCAGCATCCTATTGCAAAAGTACTGAGGGATCACTTGGTCTTCAAGATTGCACCCATGCTCAATCCCGATGGTGTCTACCTAGGAAACTACAGGTATGGTGGGGAATGCTGAATCTGCAGCAAGCCTCATATCATTTGTTTTGATTAACTCCTGAATTGGAGATTTTTTGGCCGTAAACTACCTCAAATTTCCATGGTGCAAGGGAGGTCAATGACAATTTTTTTTGCTCCCAGATTTAAAGAGTAATTTTTCTGGTATACCAGCATATCTGCTGTGCAGACCTCCTTAGATATTGGAGCTTAAGTTAGACTTTAGCTGTGTTTTATAAATACATTCATTATGCTGTTCATCAGCCACTATGTAAATGTGTCAGTCAATCACAGTTCCCTTCAACTACCCAGATCATCCATTAAAGTCACAGATTTCCATCTATTATTGTACTGTAATAGATAGTGATACATGGAATGGAATAATTGTGCTACCCTATGCTAATTTTGCTTCCTTTTAGTATTTGAATTACTACTTTACCTCCTCCTCTGTTGTGAATGTATTCAGATAATCTTTTGTTTTCCCTCAAATTGTTTGCTCTTAATGCATTTATTTACAAAATAGATGCACTGCTGGAGGTGATAATGAAAAGCAGTTGATTAGTTGATGATTTGTTTGCGGGGGCAATTACATCTATCACGTAGTTGTGTGGAGAAGCCCCTGAGAAATGTAATAAACTGTATGTGATTTTGCTTACAGCGCAGGACTAAATAACACAATACGCTTCGTAGCCAGGCTACCTTGAGCTTTGATCTAATTAAATATTGCATCGCTAAGCAGAACGAGACCAGGCTGTTGTGTGATTGGGGAAATGGCTAAGGAAGACGCTAGAAGTTGCAGAAAATGGTACTGCTGGTTCTGTTATATATTTGGATGTGTATTTCTTGGCCCTCTTATGCTATACTGCTCTCTAAACTCAATATTAGGGAGTTGTCTGGGTGAATTCAGTGCTTATATGTGTGTTTCTATGTGAAGCTTCCAAGGACATGTGGTTTCTCTCCAGCTGCACTGATAATTCCTCCACTCTTGTCTGATCTGAAGATGTAGAGCAGTATTGCAGGAGCAGAATTTGACATCACTAGGAATTTACCACAATGATTATGTCACCTTCCAGGAATAGAGTCCTAAAAATGGTTCTAGTATCTGATACTATTATTGCTTTATTCTATTCCAAGGACTCTGCATTTAGGGAGCTGCAGTTGTAATTAAGTAGATTTCTCTTCCCTCCATAAATTCAGCTGCCCTGTGGGTTTCCTCCCTGGACTGTTATTTATCCCCTTTGAGATGCATACTGCTTTACAGACTTGCATATGGGTCAAAATTTGAAAAGTCTTTTGGGAACCCAGGTATTATGAAAGGGCACGAGAATTCCTTTTGGATTTGCTGAGCTTGATGCTATATTATTGTTTTAGCCTTTCACGATATGCAGAATTTTCAACTCTCTTCAACTAAAAGGGCTTTTAATGAGGTAGTGGGAAAAGCATTTGATTTGCTTGCAATTCTTCACTTTATTTACAAAAGGCCTAATGTAACTAATAACTGAAAAATGAGGGTAATAAGCAAAATGCTACCTATTATCTAGAGAAGAATATTAAAAAGCCTAGTAATGTGCTGGCATTGTAGTTAACTAGTGCTGAGTGAATAATTTACAGCAAACATTTTATTTCCTGCTCATAGAAAATCCACAAGCACATCACAACTTATTTGCTTGAATTTACTGGATGAATTTAAAGAAAAATCCCCAAGGATCAATTACTAGTATTTGAAATTTTAGCTCTGATACACTACTGTGATTGGCTAGATAAGTCTATCTCATCTCTTCGTTCTTTGTTCAGATTAGCACATAACGAGGGTTTTCAGGAGGAGTTTCCATGCATTGAGATATAATATAAGTCTACCAACTGGGGGCAATTCTCTTGCTAAATCACAAGAAAAATAGAAAAAAAAAAAGGCTTTGTCGTTGTGTCGTACAGCAAAAGCAGTTTTAGTCATTTGAACTTCTACTTCCTTTTACCTCCTCCCTTCACAAGGTAGCAGCTTCAGCTCTCTCTTTGGTTCACTGAAGGGTTCACATTCAGAGCTATGCAAGGCAAGATAATGAAATGGATAATTAAACCTCATGCATCAGTTTGTAAATTGATCTTGTGACAGGGGGAGAGAGACTTTTTTTCTTTCTCTTTTTCTGCTCCTTATACCCCTGCAGTACCCAGCGCTGTGTGTTGGCCAACCCTGCTATGGGAGGCTCTTTGCTGTCCTCTGAATCCCCAGGCACCGCGGTCACTGTTAAAAGCCCCCGTGTGTCAGCAGTTTCCATAGACAGGATGGGATATAGTAGTTCTTAAAATGGGAACTAACTGCTTCATAACAGCTGACTGATGGGATTTTCTTCATCACTATTTTGGAGGATTCACGACTTAGGGAGGGCACAAGTCTTATGGTCTTTTCCAAAACCTTTCTCCCTTTATTCTTACTGCTTATGTTCTGAGGTTTAGGAGTTCAAGCCAAAACTGTGATAATAATGCCAAGAATTGTCTGTTGTCTATAAACTGTTGCTCATTCTCAAGAGAACAGAGTGAATGGGTTGTGACTCTTTAGGGACCTTCATGTGGTGAAATGTTCATAACCAGCAACAAGTGAGTTTAATATCACAGCTATAAAGCGCGGGTGCTCGCGGCACAGAAACATCCATTGGGAGGGTTGTTTGTAAGTTACGTGCGTTCAGGCAGCCCAGAAAAAAAGGTTGTGGGAATCAACATTTCTGCCCGGTGAATCAGGGTGCTGGACTTACTTGATACCTTCAAGTACCTGGAAGAGCTTGAGAGCAGCATTTGTGGATCATATAATTGGGATTGAAAAACAGTGTGCCTTACATCACTAAGGTGGTGTTTAAGGGTTTGCTCTAGGGTGGAATACTCGAGAGATCTATCTACAATTTTATTTTTTTTAAGTTTATTTTTTTATATTTTTTATTTTTATTTTATTTTTTAAGTTTATTTTTTAACTAAATTGATAAATGTAATGATTTTCTTTTCATTTTAGTGCATAAATCTTTTAATAGAAAGTGAGCTACAATGCTTCAGTCTCTTATTAGGTATGGCTTATGTACATAAACTGATAGAGTTGGTGAAACTACCTTTACCAGACTTGATTCGCAGTGAGGTTTCTTACCAGCTATTCGGAAAACAGAACAGTTAATTTTTGCTTTATCCATTTTCCTGAAAAGAGGGTAAAAAATGAAAATTCAGGAGCCTAATACACTACAGTAGGTCAGAGTTGGCTGATACAAGTGTCTAGAGGTTAGGTGCGGAGAAGTGGAGCCCTCAGAGCGCAGTGTCACCTACTTTTAATTTCTCACCAGCTAACTGGGATGACTCCCACTCGAAGCATTGGTTGTTTCCTTGTTGTGAGCGTCGGGCCCTTCTGTGAGGGCAATTCCTGTATTGCAGTCTTTCTTCTTGCACTTAAAGCCCTGGTTCTTGCCACATGACCGTGTCCAGCTCTTTCCAGCACCCAGGACAATGACAGAGACTTGCTGTGTGCTGTGCTCGGGGATATAGGATGTCTCCCAAGACAGACATATATAGAGGTTTGGCTGGATTCTCCACTTTAATGCCTGATAGCCTTGTATGTATAACTCTCTTTACAGCTACAGTGTGTAGAAAACGTTGCCTTACGAGGGCCAGTGAATTAAATCATACCAAATGGTGCCATCAGTTCCCTTAGCTGAAATGGTGGCTCTTTAGCCTGATCTGTCTCCTGCTCTGGCTGGGAACCCCTCCTCAGCTCTCAGCTGGCTGGACAGGCTCTTTTCTGGGAATTGGGCATGATTTGATTTTTTTTTTTTTTTTTAAACTTTTTTCTTTCATAACAGCATGGCAGAATTGAACATAATTGTGAATTCTTCCATAACACTAATCCCACCTTCTTTGAGGGATTAACCTGGGAAACAGTTTTAGAAACTAAAGGAAAAGCAGTGCTGGGAAGGCGGATTTCTTGCCTTCTTTCTCCTTCTCGACCTCCCTCCGTTTGTGGTACGGCATTATCATCTTTTGAATCTATTGCCATCACAAGGGAGGGGGGTTAGACCAAGGGGAAAAAAGCAAAAGCGATCTTGATTTAAAAGCCGTGCATCCCCAGGCTTGGCCTGAACTTTTCTTTATCGAGAGCCTGTTCTTAAGCTGGCGTTCCGCGAACTGAATGCTGAAATGTGTCCCTGCAGGCAAGATGACTGTACCGAACCGGCTTAGATGAGTTCCAATTTGTCAGCCTCACCTTCCCGAGATGAAACCCCACACTGGCACCACAAGGAACGTGTTTCTCAGTCTGGGCAGCTCTCAGGGTGGTATTTCAGGAGCGCCACGACAAGGCAGGCAAATACCCAGCCCGCTCCGCAAAGGCTTTGCTGCATGAGCCACCAAGGCTCCTTGTCCCTTGGTGTTTATGTGTTGATGGCAGCGTCTGGTGAAAAATGGGAACTGGGAAGGCTTGAAAAAAAATATTCATTCAGCCATTAATTTTAATATTTTAAAGGAAAATATTTTTATGATTGTTAATGGTGCTACTTTGAATCTTATTTTCCTAAGACACTTTTCAGGGAAGGGTCTGAAATACAGATAGAAAACTTGGCTTCAGATTAAATAAGATATTTCAGGTTGATCAGAGTAAGTTTTTATGGGCTTTATTTTTGTGACCCTAGAATTGGAGCATCTACGTTTGCACGTAACGTACAAGGGATCTGCTGACAGGAAAAACATATGTGATTTTTCACCAAAATTTGGGCTAGAAATCAGAGCTATAACATTTGGGAGAGCTGATTGGGGGTCTTTAAGGCTGCTTTTGTGGGGAGATACCTATATTGGATACATATACGTATGAGTGTCCGAGCATGCACAGTGACTGGATGTGCTGCATGGCTCTTGTGCCAGCTGCGGTGCTGTGAGACGTGGCTACCCCCAGGCATAATGTCGTTTGCATAATATCCCTCTTGATTATTTTTCACCTAGTTTTCTGGTGTGAAGTCTTTTTTCTTAGCTTCATTTCATGCATGTGGAATTCCTGCACTGCACTGAATTGGAAAACAGAGTATCCATCTCAGATGACAAGATGAAGCTCTCGATGGAGTTTATTTTTCCTAATTAGGCGTTTGTCATTGTGTATTCTATATAACAATGTATAAGTAAACAATCATAGACCTTTTGAATAAATTTATTGGTTTTATTTATGTTACTGGGCATAAAAAATCTATAATTACCAGGTACAGCCGCAATATAACTGGTATTTAATGACAATTACTTTTTGTTACCATAGAAATGAGTCCAAAGTAGTTACCTATAATTTCTCATTCCCAAACCTCACACATGTTGTATTGCAGTATTACCATAGTAATTGCCTATTAGTCATCATAAAATAAGCAGTTACCCAGAAGATATCAGGATAGTGTGAAATTTCTCATCTCCTTCCAAACTTGCAGCACATGCCGCTTCTCGTCTTCCTTCAGTGGGATTTTTGCCTGAGTGATGAAAATGTCGGTGGTACATTAACCCAAGGGAAGAAGGGATGTGATTGAGAGAGAATTATATTCTGAAACTACACCAAGTCACGGAAAGAATGTTCCTTCCCCTGAAAATATAGAAACTGCATCTTATTATTGCAAAATAAGGATTTTTCAATCCTGGGGAATGGAGATTTGTTTCTTGCCTTGGCTTTCCTATATTTCCCCCCTATTTTTCAATGTTTAGAAAATAAGAGCAAAGCGCTCTGCGGCTTTGTGTCCTGCTCCTCAGCGGCCCCTCTTGCACCGTGTTTATGTTGCTGCTCCGGAGAGAAGGTTTCGGGGGGCAGCGAGGCTCTTGCTGCCTGTCCAGCTGCCCGTTGTTATTGGATGGGCACAGCAGCTCCCTGGGAGGCGGATGATGTTTGACCTCCTATCGGGATTGCCGACAGGGAGGTGGCAAGTAGTGCCTGTGTGACAGGCACCGCTGGAGTAGGGATGCTCCTGGAGTTCACTCTTTTCCTCCATGTTCCTTTCCCATTCCCACTATCCAAGGCTCTTTGGATGCCCTGTTTGGTCAAAAACACGACTGCGGCCAAGAGGACACAGACAGCAAGGGAGAGGGCAACCGGGAGGCAAGACTGGAAGCCTGGGGGTTCCCTTGTACCCCACCTCTTGCAATGCAGCAAGGGGAGAGGATGGGACAGGGCTGAGGCTCTGCTCCCCCAGCTCTTACTTGGCATTGAGGACAGTTCAGGAGTGTTTTTGTGTGTCCTGTGTGTGTTGTTTCCAGCTCACACAGTTTGGGGCCCTGGAAAGCCAAGTGCAGGTTGCACTTACATTTGCAACACTCTGGGACAGGAGCATGGAGGCAGGAGTGATTTCCTCTGGCCCTGACCTGTCCTCTCACTTGTGGCACAGCCGTTCCTTTCCTGCTTGGATCTTCTCTTTCCATTGATGCTTTTATTGCCCATTGAATTCTGTGATCTTAAGACGTTTACAGTGGTTGCTGTTTTGCTCACCATTACTTAAAAAAAGCTTCCTTGTTTAAAAAAAGAAAAAAAAAGTTGTCATCCTTTATCTTAAAACAAATACTAGGGTTGCAAAAGGGTTCCTATCTTCTGCCATTGAAAATGCTCTTTATATTGATGTGGTAACTGCTCATTTAAACCATATTACAGCTCTTGAGTATTTTTCAGTTGCTATTGATGTGACAAATTCTCTTGCACAGAGGACTGCACCAATCAATAGAGTCAGTATATGTGCTTTAACAACAAAGCCACATGCCTTGGGGTTCCAGTTGAATCTGAACCTTTTAGTAGCATTAAATAAAGCTATATTTATTTTGCTTTTGGTGCAAGGGAAAAAAAAATCCAAGCACAACCTAATTTAATACAGCTTGTTGGAAGGGTTTGAAGGCAGCATTATGGGGCCATTTTCACATGTGATGAATACGTAACTAGTGTCAGAGCTGCTATTTTGTTGTTGTAAGCGAGCTCTTTCAGTTAGATTGATCTGGAACTACAGAGTGGCTTTTTATTTTTAGACGAGCAGGGAGAGAAGTCATAATGAGAAATATTGAAATCATAGCTTTTTATTTTTATATTTGGTATTACCAAGAACGAGACATGATGTCCTTAAAGAGACAGGGCTATTTATTTTCCATTTAAATAGCACCATTCCTGATTATTACCTTTGAGATGTTAGGCAGCCAATAAGCCCCCAGCTCCTGAACCCAGCCAAGTGAATTGAAGATTTGTATTTAAGGGCCATTTGGGTCTGCGTGTTGCTGTAGGAGCCTATTCTTGACCTTCACTGACTTAGTTTTTTCATGGGTTTTATGTCTCCTAGAGTGTGTTTGTAAATAACAGGGTATTAATGATGGCTTGGTTGAAATGTTTGCTTGCTTTCCTCCCCTCTCGAATGGCTGTTCCTAGGTCAGAATAATCCTATTTGGATTTCTTAGCTTTACTTTCGGTAAAGCAACCAATTTCTCTTTCTCTCTTTTTAAGTCCAGCTTGTATCTGTGAATGGTGATTTGATTTGAGCCCTTGTTCATAGCAGCAAACAAAGGAGCAAAGCCTCCTCCAGGGTTGTCTTTATTTTTTCTTTTTTTTTCCCTTTTTTTTTTTTTTTTTTTTTTTTTTTTTATATCTGCAAATAACTTACAGTTCACTTGAGCCAAATTTGCTGTAGATTTTTATGTTTTGGTTTCCCCATCTGCAATTTGGGAGTAATTAGGTCTCACATATCTAAAATTAGCTGTGGCGCTACATTTGTTCGTGCGCGCAGTGTTGCGTTCCTTGGCTTTGAGGCATTACGTAGGTACCAAGCCGCAATATGGTTGAGTAAAACAATATCTTTAAATACACGCGTGAAATCAGAGCAGTGTTTTATTGTTAGTTACGCTGCGATGGAAGGGAGAAACATACTGCGTTGGTCTCTGTCTTCAGGTAGAGTGGGCTGAATGCCACTGTCCCCACTGTGGCCTCCAGACTGTAGCCATCAGCTTTTAAGAGCTGATACAAACCTCAAGGGCTGCTCCAAAAGGCTGTTTGCCAGGTTGGGCATTATTGCCGTGGTGCAACCCAGGGAATGTGCTGCGCATTTGCAAGCGCTGCCTGCTGGTGCGGGTTTCTGAGCTCCTTGCAGAGGGAGGTGCCAGGTGAACCTGTAAGGGGCTTTTTGGTGTCCTATAGGCCTGCTTGTGTGACTCACGTTGTCACTTTCTGATGGAAAGTCTGTGTGGAGCTGTGGGTAACGGCCAGGTGATCTGGCTGCTTTGTGCCCAGGCTCTGTGGCCTCCTTCATCCCAGTGAAATTCGTCTGCTCTACTAGAGATCTGCCTTGGGCAGATGCTCGGGAGCATCCTCTGCAACGAGAGCTGCAGCTTGGGAGCGTCTGTGCCTCTCCGTCTCTGACTGTCTCTGACCAGTCTCAGCTCAAATTCTGCATTAATGAGAGTGATGCTGGTTTCTTCTGGGTGAACAACCTAAAGAGGCAAGGAGGGAGGTTTTCCTGCTGCCCAGGATCTCTAGAAGAGCTGTTGCGTACTTAGTCAGTCCCTATTCTGGATTGTTCTGCCCCAAATAGCATCTCCCAGGGTTTTTCACCGTAACCGCCATTCTTTACTTCCCCACACATTTAAGCAACATCTGCTCACCTCGACCTCCAGGTTCGCCATCTGTCCAGGAAGGAGCTCAGGGACTCGCTTGTTACGGAAAGCTTTGTGGACAACGACCCTGGGGTTTTCTGAGGTTGCACCCATTTGTACAAGATCCTGAGCAAGCAGTGATCTCTCCCATGGTCTCTGTAAGAGCAGTGTTGCCTGCAGCCAGATTTCATCCTGCTGAGCAGGTGGAGGGCTCGACAGTCGTCTGCAGTCCGTGGGGGAAGGATTTATCTCCTCTCAGTGGAAAAGTCCAGCCTGCCTTCTCAACCACTGCTGTGTGCGTGGGGAGAGGGAAATCCCATCCAAGCCATCAGGAAAACAATAGCAGCCTAAGGGGTGTTTGTTTAGGTTGGTTTTTTGTCGCTTTCTTTTCCTGGGTGACAGCTGTTCTTTTTTTTTATTATTTCTTTTTTAAACTGCAGCATTTAAAATGATGGCAGCTTGCTGTATAATTTAGAATATTAGTCCTAAGGGCAGTGTCACGTAACATGAAAACTATCCTGAGACGAATCTAAATAATAAGCCTCCATTATCTAAAACAATATTGTATTAATAAACTAACATTAAATAATTGCAGGAGGTTTTATCACTTCTGGGCAGTAAGGCTGCCGCTTGCACAAGGTTTCCACTTGGACGTTGTGGTCAACGCGTTGGCTCCCCGGCACCCCCAACAGGTCCTTATTTGCACCCTGAGCAGAAAGAGATGGCCCGAGTGTTTCAGAGTTGTAATGTCTCCTCTGGTGTGTCTGAGGGTACCTTTTTGCCTGGCTAATTCCTACAGGCGAAGCCTCCTAAAAGAAGCAAGCCTAAGTGCCAGGTCTCAGAAGGAGTTTGCAAGGTGTTGAGCTCCTGAGAGCGAATATTGGTGCTTACCGGGAAAGCTGCAAAAGTTCCAGGGGAGCCTTTTGTTCAGCTGCCAGCACAAGAGCCAGTGCGGAGCTTGTGTGGCTGTGCAGCAAGCAGGTCAGAGCCCGAGACGGATCCTGCACAAAGTTAGCCTGATAAAGCAGAAAACTTGCACGGCTCCCTGTGCAAGAGAGAAATGAGCAGGAGG
Organism: Crypturellus tataupa; assembly: GCA_034781795.1. Lineage (NCBI taxonomy): Eukaryota > Metazoa > Chordata > Aves > Tinamiformes > Tinamidae > Crypturellus > Crypturellus tataupa. Next base: position 4,188,345 of record JAWLRI010000763.1, read on the forward strand.
GGATGCTCTTTTAGTGGTAGCTTCTGTGAGGCGGCCTGAAAACAATTCTGAAGCCACAGCCTGGGATCTAGGCAGCTGCTGTGCAGTTATTCCAGGGGTGGTGGAAAAGGAGGACAGTGGTGACCGCTGATTCCCTGGGTGGTGGTTGGTTTTAAGTGCAACCTCGCCTATACCGTTATTTTTCTAGGACTGCTGTTTCTCAACAGCAGCAAATGGTTATTTTAGTAGCAGCGAGGCCAATGTGTACATTCAGGGAAAGGGGAGCTTTATGGCATGAGAGGTTGGAGAAGAGCTGTTCCCACGCACCTTGCTGTGTCCCTTGGCATCCAGGTGAGAAAAGCCAAGGAGAGCCTGTCCATTAAGCCCCTTTCTCCCTCCACCCTTTTAAATCCAGCAGCTAACACAGCTCGGCAGAGGGAGCGATTAACAGAGCTGCAGGTTCCTCTCGGCTACCCGTGGCCGTGGGGCTGAGGGGGTCAGGGTAGACCTGGTAGCTGGTCGGTGCCTGGGATTAGGAGGAGGGATGCTCCCCCATACCAGGGGCTTGCGGATCAGAAGGACACGGCGTTTTAGGACACACAGAACCACAAATGCATCAGCCCTCTGTGGCAGTACAAGCAGGACAGCTGTGCTGCCTCCTCTTCCCCTTCCAGGCTGGAAAGGATGTATATTAATAGAAGTGTATGTGACTTAACGTGCAGCTACTCGGTGTTAACCCAGGTCCCCGGGGGAGAGAAGTGCTATTTCAGGTTGCGCAGATCATAAACCTGCTGTCTTGTGTGGCGCGTGTGCTCGGAATACCAATGCTCCCTCTCCCTTTTCTTCACTGACACAGCCGTTGGGCTGATGAATTGTATAGATTATACAGCGATAATGGATGGGGAAGGGGAATTTCATCCGTCTCTTTATCCAAAATATGAACAGTAAATCCTGCCTGTTTGCGGAGAACAGCTGGATTTCTAATAGCACAGGAATGCAGGGTGGGTTTAGCTGCCCCCTCCCTTCCAGCGCTGCCACTCAGATATCCAGATGCTTCCAAGGGGACAGGACCTTTCCAGCCTCCCGAGTCCAGGGCAGCAGCTACCTGGCAGCCTGCCACAAAGCACTGCCTGAACCAGGAAAAGACCAACCCCTCCGTGGTGCCCTTGGGAATACGGGAGGCTGGGGCCACTGCACCTGGCTCCCCGGATAACAGCTAGGCGAGGGAATGGGGTTTCCTTGTAAACGTGAGCAACCCCTAAATATGGTGTGGGCTGACCTGCGATCTGATGCTGTGCAAGGAAGCAGTGAGATGCATCGTGGAAGGACTTAAAATGCTGTTGTGCGAATCCTCTAGAATGTCAGAAGCTGCCAGAAGGATGTTACAGAAGTGTGTCCGGGCTTCTACACTGACTGCATTTTGTATTACCAGTAATCAATATTGCATATTAATTTGCACTGCAATAGCCTAGCAGGAGAGCCTGGATGATGGAGTGATTGATGTGCCCTAACGATGCGGCACTGACCATGAACCACAGTCCTGTTCTGGTAGCTGCTGCACAAGTACATTGTAAATGATCCCCTCTTTCCCAAGCCACTTTCAGAGCCAAAAGAAGGTGGCACAGCAGGTGGACAAAGCAATCGAGCAAGCTGTTATAGCAGGGAATGATAAGAGTGCTAAATATGGTGAGAGGAATAGTGAGGTTTGGATTCTCCTGAGGGTGAGTTCTTTTTTGGCACTTGATTGCAGGAGATATAATAACTAACTATGCAGCCAACCCGAATAACCCTTATATATCCACTGATACTAGGACTTCTCAAGATGTAGTGAACCTGAGGAAAGAGCTTTCAGTAACCAGATACATTTGCCAGAAAAGGTAGACCAAAAAGTGTGTGTCTTCAGAGGAAATTTACCTTCTGTTTTAATCCTATTCTTCTGTTCCTTACTGCTCAGGCACCACAGTGGAGCTCTATTCAGTTCTTGGTGAAAGTATAATTTCAGTTTTAGCTACAGGATTTGGGTTTTTCTGTGGTACTTGAGCAGTATTATTGTTTTACACGTTGTTTTGCATCTGGATTGAATTGTCATTTGTGCAGCTGGAGATAGGTTTGTTCAGTAACTTCCGAATATCTGCAGTTGTTCAAGGCTCAGTCAATCATTTGGCAATGTCCACTAGTGAGAAAGCAACGTGGTGACAATATTCATTCAGTGTAAGCAATCTCAGCAAGTTTTGTACCTCGGCAGTTGTCCTTGGATGCATCTTTGGTGTGTTTTTCCAAGACTGAAAAGAATCAATTGACAAACTGCCAATCTATCTCCTTTACTTCCTCCTATGCCTTTGTTAATCTTCTCTATGTTTTCAGCTGCTAAAATGTTTCATTTTCCGTTATTCATTCTTTCAGTAGGGTTTACTTCTGCTCCTGCTGTTGACACGCAAAGGGGAACGGCTATGAGGATAGACTTGCTCTTGACATCTCCGTCTTGTTGATGCTATATTAAGCAGTGTAGAAGCTAGACGGGCTGTATCGAGGAGCTGTGCTGCTATTCGTGTAGGTGAGAGTTAAGCACAGTCCTGGCAAACTGTTCGTGTTCCTTACACTGGTCACCCTTTCAATTACAGATCTGATCTGCTAAAGTCTTGTCATTCTCATTCTGGTTTCTGTTAATGAAATGCATTTAACTGTCAGCTCTTGTTAACAGTAACAACGCGGCTGAGAAATCAAAAATTCCCATGGAAGGCAAATGACTGCTACCTTAGGAGAACTCAGGCAAGTTCTTTTTCATTTTGAAGCTGGAGAAGGAAACAAACACGCAACTCTCTTGATCCAGACAACCGCAATATTTTGAGCAGTGAATGTCTCTGACTTCTTTATGCAGTTCCTGTCTCTTTTTCAGAGACAGGAACTATATATACCAATATTCTGTTTTTTCAATACCAATATACTAATATTCTGGTTTTTTGAGAACTCTGGGATTTTGGGTCCGTGCCATCACCTAGGTGTGCTCTTTGTATCTTGGCTCCATCTCAACTTATTGCCTGGTGAAGTGAATATTTAGAAATCCAATCTTTCCAAAAACAGTCAGGCAAGTGCAGTCTGTGAGTGTGTAAATATTTTTGACCTATTCCAAAGAACCGCAAGGTAGAACAGAATTAGCAAACTTTTGTTTCTTGGCAAAAATCCTGGAGTTTAGTTTGATTGAATTCCCCTGTACTTGGCGCTGGTGAGGCCGCACCTCAAATACTGTGTTCAGTTTGGGGCCTCTCTCTACAAGAAGGACATGGAGGTGCTGGAGCCGTGTCCAAAGGAGGGCAATGGAGCTGGTGCAGGGGCTGGAGCACAGAGCACATGAGGAGCGGCTGAGGGAGCCGGGGTTGTTTTGTCTGGGCAAAGCTCAAAGGAGACCTTATTGCTCTCTACAACTACCTGAACGGAGGCTGTAGTGAGGTGAGGATCGATCTCCAGAACAGCTATTGATAGGACAAAAGGAAATGGCTTTGAGTTGCACCAGGGGAGGTTCAGGTTAGATATGAGGAAGAATTTCCACATGGAAGGAGTGGTGAAGCCTTGGAACAGGCTACCCGGGCAACTGGTAGAGTGACCGTCCCTGGCAGTGTATGTGAGGCACTTAGGGACATGGTTTAGCAGACAGGGTGGTGATGGGTTTACTGTTGGACTCAGTCTTAGAGATCTTTTCCAACCATAATGATTCTGTGAATTAACAGATAGCAGGTGACAATGGCATGATATGCAACCGAATGTGGGGGCTCATCCATCCATGATCTGAGCACGGAAGGTAGGGAATGTGCTAACATGAAAGTTACTTTTCAGTATCATGGGAAAGGGCCTACGAGAACAGAACCAGGAAGATGGAGGCTGATGCGTAAGAAATGAAGGCTCAAGTCCTTGAGGAGGCGGTTAAGGGCTGCAGTGTATTTCCATGGTTGTCGTTAAGGTTCAAATGGGAATTGCTTCAAGGGAGATCTTTACATGTGTGCAGTAGATGGGAGATCAGGAGAGGTGATCACAGTAGCAACTTTCTAGCTTTCAAATGTGTGGTGTTTTTTTTCAAAGTATTTTTCACTGCAGACAGGCTTTTGTTCAGTTTTGTTTTAGACTTTTTTCTTCAAGAAGCCTATATGACTGATGATCTCTTGGTCTTTCTTGCTATTTATAGGTGTTTCTGACTGGAAAAATTGGACACACTGAGTGTATACTTAAATCATTTAATCTAATTGAAGTATTCTACAAGTTCTGGAGATGATTCCTAGCTTTCAAATGACAGCTTCCATTAGAGTCAGTGAGAGCTAGAGGCATTTTCTTTCAACTGTCCAATGAAGAAGGCTTTAAAGTTTCCTATCCTGTGAGCTTAATAGTGTACAGAAGGAGAAAGAAAAAGGAAAAAGAAATAACACACTACAAAGGAAAACTTTATAATCTTACAAAAATCAGCTAACTTCTGCTGATGTCTCTCTGAACACTTCTCTTAAACATAAGTTGTCAGGCTGAGGCTGTTTGCACATTTTTCTCCTGCAGTTTTTAGGTCTGCAGAAGCAGGAGGAAAGCTGACTATGACAATCTGGTCACTGTTGGCCTGATTATAAATAGCCTGTACCCGAATTTCAGTTCAGTTCATTACAAACACGGAGCTTTGTGTTAATAGTCAAAGTGGGGGGGGAAGAAGTCTCCTTTTTGTTGAAAAGATACAGTCTGTAACCTATAAACATAAAAGGCCAGAACATGGAGCTGAGAACAACTAATTAAGTTGAAAGCAGGCCGCAGCTAAGTGCTGGCATGAGCAAGGGAAATATTGAGGCCATATTTTTTATGAATGGATCTCTTTGGATCCCTTTTTATGAATGGATCCAACTCTCACAGTATTTTTTTTCAGAACTAGGTATTTCTGTAAGTCTGGAATATAAATTGTATTAACTCGTGAACTCCTTAAATGGTCTTAAACTTGGTCAAAGTGCAAACCAGTACTTAGTACTGTCAATAACTGAATATTTTGTCTTTGGATTATCATGTTAAATAAAATGATCACCTAAATTTCTCCCTGTATATACATTCATGTTGCCATTTAATTATCTGAAGAAGTGTTTTGTTTTGTTTTTTCCTCCAGATTAAATTACTACCAACAAGAAATTGATAAAATAAGGTAGAAATGCCAAGTGGCCATTTCCATAATTTGGAACACTTGGATAAAATTTTTGATATTAAGCAAGCACTTTGTCTTGTGACATTCCATGTTTCTTAATACTTGAAGAAAACTGCAGGGGAGATGAAGCCTGGACATCAGTCCTGGACTTTTCACATGACCCTGTGCCTTCCCCCCTACCTCTTGTGGGAGCAGTATCCTTTTTTTGTGTGTATGTTGAAACAGAATGGGGCAGGATTTGGATTTTCAGATTATGGAGGTTTCTCTTCTGCTTCCCCTTTTATTGCTTGCTCCCATTTAGGTGCACATATATCGTTGGCTTGTGTGAGATTTGTCATCTGCCCCAACCAGACACCGAGATCTGGCCCACAGGTGGATATAACCGTGGGGCTCCCAATGCAGCATCTACCGACGGCTGCAATTCCCTTCTGCAAGACAGCCCCGATGCGCAGCGAGCCCAAAGCAGCTGCAGGTCCGATGTCCTGCGGGGCTGCCTGCGGCACAGGCGCCTCAGAGCTGGGACAGGAGCAGCTGTTCCTGTCCCGTGGGCGAAGGATCTGTTTTGGGGGCAGGAAGGGCATCTTGGGACACACGGCGCGTGAGGAGAGCAGTTTGTAGGACAGTTCTCAGCTGCAGGACAGGAGGATGCCGAGCTCTGCTCTCTTCTTTTTATGTTATTCCCCTCCCTCCTCTTGAGCCTGTTCAACTCTTCCTGAGGACAGCCTGGAGTCCTGAGCTATCAGCTCAGGATATCATCTTCTTTAAAAGTGAATAAATTAACAGCAACAACAAAAAAGGCAGAAAAGAGAACTGGTAAAGGTCAGATTTCTGTAACTATTTCTGTAATTTTGACGACAGTGATGATGTGCATTAATGGATATAATTTTACATAAATACTTATTTTTATCTTTCCTATAGTAAAATCTTGATTGCATCTACAAGAAATTATTAGATCTGCAAATAGTGACTTTTTTTTTTTCACCTTTATGTTACTTGGCTCAGCTGAATACTTTTTGCAGTTTTTTTTTTTTTTTAAAAAAAAAAAAACCTTTGAGTTTTCTGAAATCTTTTTATCCCAAATTTTAAAGTATCAGAATTCCTTTTTGAGGTGAGATACCATACTTACCTCTGTGACTTTGGCATGTTGCATTTTCAGTCATGTAATCCCTTGAAAAGCTTGGAGAAACAGACCTTTAGTCAGCAGCCCTCAGCAGAAGGGCAAGTGAATTAATCTGCTTCTTTCTTTCTAAGCACCAAATTTGCAGACTGGGGTAGATGAGGTCTCGCTTCAGTGTTGTTCCTAAATGAATTAGAAGCTTAAGTGCAGTCCTGAGAGATGGCTTTGTGCAAACCCTCAAACTGTTTTTTGTCACTTAAATTAACTTTCAGCCAATGATTCTTTCTTTGTTTTGAGCGTCTGGACAGTAACTACACTGGGGTATATTTTTAAAGGCAATCTGTGCCTAATTCCCATCAGTTCCAGTAACAGGTCATGCAACAGAATCTGGTAGCAAGAAATTAAGATGTATCTGCCTATAACAATCTAAGTCGAGAACAGGACCTGATATCTTCTGCCCAGAAGATGTACCAAGGGAATGTGTCCACCACCATTAGATGTGGAAATACTGAGTGCAGCAACTGTTTAGATGCCTCTTATGAACCCGGGCTTGTGTGAAACCTCCCACAAGTGCAGGGAGGGATATGATGATGGGCCACACCAAGATACTCCTGGTGAACATCTTGTGCATCTCCTTATGATATTCTGCTAAGTTGCTGGGCTGATCCTGTGGCTCTTCTCTAGCCAATCCATCTTTTTTGCAGGCACATTTTGTGGAAAACAAAATTTATGTAAGGTTTGGAAAATGAAAGATTAAATTCTGATTTTTGTAGAAATAGAAGTGAATAACTGATGCAAATGTCATGCACACACTCAGAAACACAGTTTCTGAAATTCCTCCCAGTTTTCAGGGCTCCTCAAAGTTTGTTTTTCTACTCTGGATCTGGGTGGCTTTCTAAGCATCTCCCACCAGATTGTGCTCTGCTTCCCGGCTGCAGCTTGCAGTTCTCAGGGCCCTGCTGACCAGGACTTCCTTGTGTAGCACATTAAACTGAAACAGAAAACTCAGAGAATCATACAGAATCCCAGATGCAATGATTGTACCCACTCATATCAGAGCTCTTTTACAACAGAAATAATAATAAAACAACATTTAATTTATCCATTATTTAGGGGCCAATAAAGTATCCTTTATTGTGGACCATATTCATATGTGACTATATTCAAAAAGAATCTTTTTAAATGATCTATATTGTTTTTAAATGATTATATTGTTGCCTTTAACATTCTTCTCATTTCTTGTTTTATAACCCATTTAATTGAGGTGGGGAGAGGATGATTTGGAGGAACAACAACTGAGAAAGAGAAGTTTCCTCATAACTACTATTGGTTCCACTGTGCTATAAAGAATGCCGCCACTCTGTATTTGTAGCTCTTCAGATTAGAGATTTAAAGTCTTTTGTGGAAGGCTTTTCACTTTTTTTTTTTCCTTCTTGGAAGTCCCATTTCATCCAATTAACTTTTCTGTATCTTTGAACTTCAACCAAGATCAGTGAGACGGCAACTGCTTGTTCCGGGGAGCCCACAGAGGGTCGTGTGGAAGTCACAGGGGCTAACAGGGCTCACTTGGCTGCTGCAGAAGAGGCAGAGGACCCTGGAGAGCTTTGCTGTTCTTAAGGGTCGTTGATAAGAACACTGGTGGTAAGGGACTAGCTATTTGGGTATTTTTTTGGTGGTCTTTTCCTGTGCACGTGAACGGAATTGCCAGAACGTTGCAGCTGTTAATGTTCTCTTGCTCACTCTGCAGTTGTGCAGTGTGCATTTGAGTTTTTAACAGGGATGAACGTGTCCTTACACACAAAGTCCTTGCTGTAGAACAGCATCCAATAGAAAACAGACCTGAAGCAAGATGAGAGTGGGCCCAAAGCTCTCCCTGTCTCTCCCAAAGGGAAGGTGCCCAAGAGCTAATCCAATTAAGAGGCCACTCAGGCCGTGGGGTTAACAGCTGTTCTGGAGGCTCCAGGGACCTCCGTTAGGATCTGAGGTTAGACTTTGGGGCCAGTTCTGTGTGAGAATATGCAGGGAAATTGCTATGCATGTGTGTGCATGTACGTATGTGCGTGGAATGCTGAATGAAGGGTTTAGATGCAGCAGCACAGGCAAGGATGGAAATAGGTCAGTCGTTTAAGTGCTCTCTACGTGTTCCTTCTCCGTGACAGCTCTGAGTGGCGCTTGGAAGACAGCCGGGGATTGCATTTAGAAGTGGGAGCTAAAAGAAAATAGGAGGGGGGTCATTTTGCTTGTTTTGATGCCCACGTGTCCCATTTTCAAATATCCCTCTCATCCACTCTCCCTGGGATGCAGTGAGATGCCTACAAATGAGTCATGAGAGAATTTCAAAAGGTTTGGCTGTTCCATTCGGAAAACTCGGTGAAAAACATGTGCATTTCCTTGGGTTGTGGAGCTTGTCTTGAAACTGCTCGAGGACAAACTTTTCCTTGGGGTCTTTAGTGCTTTTAAAAACCTGAAAGACTTTGTGTAGACAATTAAGGATTACTAACCTCACGTTGCCAGATACTGCTTTGCTCTGCGGATTCTGGACTTTATGCAGTAAAACCTTCATTTTAAATATCCTTTCGTGTAAAAGTTTTTGCAAGAATGGTACAAGGTTTGTGCTTTCCTTCTGTTAGCAACTAATTCACAAATTTAGGCTAAAATTGAGACCAAAGAGCTAGATTAGTATTGTTTATCACTTAGCCATCTAATACTTAGTCATCTATTTGGTGACTTCATGTGCTGTCCATGGGGCACTCCCAGAAAACTGTTGTCTTATCCTATAATAAATGGGCTAATCTACTATGTGGAGAGTTACCTCTTTCTTGTTTATCGTTGCAGGGTGAGAGGAGAGGGGTAGAGAGGTTTGTCTTGCCTTTTTTAAGCTGTTTAGTGCAAGTCCAGGTGCCTTCCAGCTGGCATAAGTTAACTAACACCTCTGAAATCCATGCAAAGTTACCAACACAATTAAACTAACTTAAACTGAGCACAGATCTGGATTTTTTAAAAAACATTTAATTGTACCAGATGTTGCTAGCACCATCCTCCAGTTCTGGCTCGGTTACCATACATGGTTGGTCAGTCTGATTCCTTATTAGCACTCAAGTGTTTCTAAGAACATGAGAATTGCTACAGAAGAATAAACCAGTGGTCAATTTACTTGAGTATCTTGTTTGTGATGAGAGCTACTGCCATATGCTGACATCGATCTACTGGTCTCAGCAATGAATAAGTATTGTTTCTGCTTTCCTTCTTTTTATTTTTTCTCTTTCCCCGGTTGATTCCCTCTCTTGTTTGCTTTTAATTTTGAGATGTTTCCAAACATGATTTTCTGTTTTCATGAGCTCTCTAGAGCAATTGGAAACTTCTCTGGGAGTTACGTTGAACACAGAAATATAACTTCATTCACGGAAAAAGGTCATCAATGAGCTCATTTGGAAAAAGTAAAGAAGTTTTAAAAACAAAACAAAAAAACAGGATTATTCAGAAAATTAATGCCTAGAGGAAAAAATGTTGCTTGCTTAGGTGCACTGAGGCTATGGTAGCACTAGGGAGTTTCAGGGTAAATACATTTTTGGCCAGTGCTTCGTAACCAAGTTGCATTCAGATAGGTGACCTGGTGAAACCTGAGGTTGTTATCCAAAATAAATATTCCAATGATGTGGAAAACTACAAACAAACAAAAAAAAAAAAAAAAAAGAGGTCCATGTTGTGTGTATCTGTAAATTGCAAAGCCAGTAAGTGTTGTGAAAAGATGTAGGAAGGTTGAAGGGAATCATTTACTGTGAGTGTAAGGCTGCAATGTGCATGTGTTGGGTTTTCTTCCAGATATTTGGAAGCCTATATGGATTTAACCATGGTTAACCAGTGGGTCACCGTGCTAGTTTGCTGAGCACTGTAGCCAGGAGACCGCAGCAGACAAACTCTGCAGTGGTGAGGGATCTTGTTCTGCCAATTCTTTGTTTTGCGACTGCCGGAGCACACTTGGTGGCTACGCTGAGAGTCCCGGTGTTATCAAACTGAAGGCCTCACTTATAATTCCAAGGATGGGGGGAGATCAGAAGAGCGATGAACAGGGTATTTGGAGAGAGATGTTTTTGTTTTCGTTGAGAATTGTCCCAATTATTGTGCTGATTGCCTCAGGTAAGCCGCCTTTCAGTTTGCAGTGATATGTTGTGTATTATTTGGTACTGGGAAGCAGTTTCAAATATTTCTGAAGGAGAAAAAAGTTGGTAATTGGCCTTTTTCTGCTTTACATCTATCTCTGAACCTCCATCTGATAGTCATCTTGTCAAAAGTGTCAAGAGAAGTAAAAAGCAAACAGCCTTTTTAGCCCAAATAATATACTATATGTTTTTCAGTCAGACTTGAATAGTGCGTTCCTGGGAATAGGGATGGATCTGTAGCGGTTTGGTTGAGTAAAGCAGCTTGTGTGTTTTTTTCCCCCCTATCTTGGTTAAACTGTTCTGCTACACTGACAAAAGAAATATCAACACTAATTTGTTTGTAGCTTGACTAAAGTCTTTGGCACGTTGCTTTTTCGTGCCTGAAGATAATTTTGCTCACCTGGCGTGTTTAACTACCCAGTTGTCCACTTGGAGAATGTCACTTACTGTTCCTTTAACATGAGCAAACATAAATTCGAAGCTGGGGTTCTCTCCAAAATGAGATATCTCAGAACCTTATATCTTAAACATTCAAATGGCATTCTGTGAGGGTACACGGTTATGGCAGATTCGTTACTTATAGTTTAAGATCTGCCTGGATTTTCTGTGCGAATGACCTTGCTCAGAACAGTGGTGTGTCCCTTCTTGGCGGTAACCCAGACATATGGAAGGATGCACATAGTTAACCAGTGTTTTGCCTCTTATTCCACTGGTGAGGGAGGGAAGTGATTTATCTGTTTTTGCACAGTGCTGATTTCTGAGCCTGGCAAATAAGTCTAATGTGATCCTGGACAATTCACTTGATCTCTCTGTTCTTCAGTCTTCTCAGTTACAAAATGAAACTAATACTCTGTGCCTGCCTCGCTGGAGCGTGCTGGGACACTTCATTAGCTTGTGGTACGCTCCAAGGACTTCAATGACAAGCAAAGTATAGATGTCTGAGGTTTTAAGGGTCTTCGATTAAGCTCTTGAAATACAAAGTCTTTGGTTCTGGAAACTGAGAAAACTGTAGAAATATGGCACCTGAATGCAAAATCTGCATCCTCAGTTACAGGTTATTCAGCAGTGCTGATAGTCTCACTCTATTAATGCTGAGTGCCAAAAGCTGGAGCAAATGGCCATGTCACACAGCGAAACACCCGATCTGCTTTGATAAGGTTATTGCATTCTTGTGACCTAGGGGGAACACAGCACATCAGCAGACCTGTAAATAAAGTTGGACCTCTGTGAAGGCAGGAAAATCGAGATAGGAAGCTGCTGAGTATATTTGCAGGGGCCAGCATGGTGAGGATGCATTTATGCTCTCTGCCTGACTGGCATTTGATCCAGTATGAATTCCTCTTAAGATGGGCTTTCCTTGATGCACTTGAATTCTTCTTTCTTTCCCTCCTACAGAAAAATATTGCCGTTATGTGTACTTTGTTAGAAAGGGTTATTTTCTTGCTCTGTTGCTACCATATGGATTTTCTATCTGTGTGATGAACAATATAGAAGTTTACTTTGGAATTTTTGTTCCACCTGTTGCTCAAAGATCCCCAGCTTTAAATTGCACTCTTTAGTTGGAATTGTTTTCAGGCCTCTACTGTGATGATGTTACAAAAAAAAGTGAATGTAAAAGTTCAGCATGGGAGCTGCATAATTTCAAGTGGCTGTCCAGATATCAGATCTTTCTTTTTTGTGGATTTTTCTATCACCATGCATTGTGCTAAACAATAATACTAATCCATTCAATCACCTTGAATATTTTGCTAATCTGTACTTATCCTCTGAAGTTATCTTCAGTATTTAGATAGGAAATTCAAGCTGAGCCCAGCGAAATACAAAGTGATTGTGATATTCTTTTTCTTTAGAAGGAAGAATGTCATCTCTCTCAAATGCACATGCTTTCCAATTTGGTCTTATGTTATCGATAATCACAGACTATTTCTGTGCCTGCTGCTGTTTAGGAGCCAATAGAGAGGAAGCCCATGAATCTTGCAGTCTTTGTTGTGTGGGAATGACATTAGCATGTTACTTTTTTGTATTTTATCTGCTTTGGTGTTTTGCTCAGAATGGGATATCCTATGGATTTTACTGTGGTGTGATTTATCTTGCCTCATGTATCTTTTATTCTATTATTAGAGTATATCCAATGAGCATTTGAAAACAGATGGAGTAAATGGAAAAAGACACCTGAGTCTTTCATTTGAACAAAATGTAGCTTTGTATAGCAACTTAGAGATTGTGCAGAAACTTGGCCTAATTTTAGAAGAACACTTTGAAAAAAATTGTGTTACCTTCCTCCACCTGGATTTTCATCTTCCTTCTCATCATTTCTAATCCTGTTGCCAAAAATACTTTTCCAACTTTAAAATCGTTCTGGAATTAAGTGGTTTCTGGATCTTGACAATGCAACATTTTGATGCATGTGTTTGTCACATCCTGATTAGATTGGTATAACTCCTGCTCTCTCAGGTCTCCCTCAAAACTCAATTCATAAACCAAAGCTTCATACAAGATGCTACCACTAGGGTGATGAAACAGAGAAATTCAATCATACCACGCGTAGGTTATCCATTTTCCAGGGCTGATGGAAGAGATCGGATTTTCAGAGCCCTTCTGGGTTGTTTTGTTTTGTTTCTTCTTGGCCTCTTTTCTTGTCTTCTGGGCTTCAATAAATTTTCTTTCAAAGTGGAGAAAGTCATTTTCCTCTCCTCTCTTCCTGCTCAGGAAACTTCTTTCCTTGCATTTCTGTTATAGTGAGATACTTAATTTTATAGGCCTTAAATTTATTTACCTCCACTCTTTCAAGCACGTGCACGGTCAGGGTCACCTGCTTCTCTTCTGTCAAAGTTTGGTTTATTTGATTATTTCAACCCTGTGATCTTGAACGTGAGTTTCAGGTAGCGGCACCACAGTGCTCTTGACAGACACTCTGGTCAAGCTGGTATGGAAGAATGGTTTGATTTTGAGGCATCAGGTTTCTCTCTTCTCTACATATCCACAGTAATCCCATTTCTAGGGCCTTAATATCAGCCTTTCTTAGACTGTCCATTAGCAGCTTAATGAGTGTCTGTAGGAATCTGAACCAGAAGAAAACCATCTTCCTAATCACTTTATAATCACCAGAAGTTTATTGTGTTGCCTGTTGAGTAGAAGGTGTGGGAGAGCAAAAATGAGATAGTATCTCAGTTTTAGCCCCCTGCCAGGTTAGATATGGGCAGAGGAGGAGTTTGTGAAAAATAATGGAGAGGGAATTCTGAAATTCAAGTAGTCTTTCCAAACTCATAAAGAGATTTAGTGCAACATAAATTCTCTAGAGGTATTTTTGTTTCTATATCTAGAAAGTTGCTAGATTGCTCTTACTTTCTCAAAATCTGTTCACCTGTTCCAAATTTTAATTAAGACTTAAAATGTTGTGTTTTTGAGGAGAAATCAGCATTTGACAGGGCTGGTTTATTTTTAGCAGGCTGGGATGGGGATAGCAGTGTACAAGGAGAGTTTCTCTTACCTTCCCCATGAATGAATCGGTGAAGCTGCATCTTTGCTTCTATCTTTCCTAAGGCTTTAAACGTTCTTTTTGAAATGCTCTTTTTGCTCTGGGCTTTCTGCCTCTCAGTCTCCTCACGTGTCTGGAGGACAGTGTCAGTATTTCCTCCCACCTCTGTATGCCGAGGATGAATTGTTCCGTGTTTGTTTATGCTAAGCCATGAAAGCTTGAAATTGAAATCTGTTTGCTCCTCCACTTCCCACTCATATATGTTCTCATTCACTGTACACTTCTGCTACAGGTTTGTATTTCAAGGGTGCTGAACTGCATCAGACTCTGCAAATGTGCATAAAGAAAAATAAGTCATTCCAGGAACCTGTGAAGTCTGCTGTCTCACAGGTGGGTTTGCTGGTGTCTACCAAGATATGAAGAGCAATTGAAACTTTCCTCATATTTGAGGCTTTCGTAGAATCACCGGAAAAAGAGATTAACATGGACTTCAGGAGGTCTTTGTGGCTAACTCCCTGCTCAAAGTAGGACTAAGTATTTTTCCAGTCGAGTTTTGAAAATGTTCGTGGGTGGAAATTCGTAATGGCAACTTCCCATGTGGATTCTCTGTTGCCTAAAAAGGACTGACTCATGATATAATATTTTCTTTAGTAGATATTTATAGGATCTCCCTTTTCTTTTAGCTGCTTGTTTTTATAAAACTTAGAATTGAAAATCTGTGACTTTATATTGATTTAAGTGGGTGCAGCATTCTCCTGCCTGGAGACTGCGTCTCAGGTCAGGATGAAGTGACTTCTGTATGTGCCCAGTGTCAGTAATAGCTACTGGATACTATTTCAGGCAAAAAGTCAAATCTCTCTAGCCTCCAATTTCTCTGACATCTGTACATGGCTCGTTGTCTGTGGGGACTGTTTCTTTTGGTACTGCTGGATCCCTGTGGTTTGTATCTAGTCCCTTTATAGGTGCACATGGAGTAAAATGAACAGCAGAACTCTAACCTGGCTGAACTTGCACAAAAGTTTTTATGCATCCATCTCTCTAAGACTGATCTTTTCCCTTTGCACACATGTTCTTTCAGTGAAATAGAGGTAAAGGTGGTCAATGGGTTTGGAAGTTAGATAGGGAAGGAAAGAGGAGAGGAAAGGGGAAAACACATGTTTGTACATGCACAATATGGTTGTGTAACTCTCAAGAAAACAGACTTGAAAAGTAGCGCTTTGGTTGTTCTGGTATAGATGTGATGGGCAAGAGAGCTTTGACGATGATCTGCATGGAAGGATGATAGTTATCAGGTGCTGCAGCGTGTGGGAGCACGTGAGCATTTGTACTTTATAGCCATGAGACTATCTTGCATTGAATTTCCCCTTGCTACTGTGGCATCTTTCATTTCACAGGCAATATGCTTTAGAGAACTGGTATAACATTCACTACTCAATAGAGGATGACATAGACTGTCTCTTGCACTCATGGTGCTGACAGCAACAAGCACAGGAATTTCTTGGAGATGCTACTGGATTTAATGCAAGTTTCCCTCTAAAACTTGGCTAAAGTAATACTGGGCATATTCTCTATCTGTTCATTTTACTTTTGAGCGGCAGTAGATAGGGATGACAATGAACCTGCATAGACCTGAGCTCTGCTTCACTTTGCTAGCATGGTTTTAATGTACCTGTGTATTTTAGTGCTTTAACATTCTTCAGTGGGCTGATCGAAAGCAGAGCTCACATGCAAAATAATATAGATCAGAATGCCAGAGATGTGTGGTTAGACAGAAGGGTGAACCCTTGTCTTGGATAATTATTGAAACTTCCAGCTTCCACCGTCATGTCTGAAAATGAAATACCTAGGGATGACAAGAGATGTATGAAGCCAACACTAGTGACGTGACATAATTCCACATGTGATGAACTCTTAACAGATTATATAAGAAAATAAGATCAATTCTGCATGGCAGGTTTAATTCAAGGCACTGGACTGACAAGAAATCCGTCACTCATGAATATTTAGGTAAGACAGATGCTTTCTTGCTTAAGCAGGTCTAATGCACAGGGTGGGATAACAAGTATGGCAGCATCAGCTTTCTGCCTGGAGTCTTTCCTGGTCTGCCTGTGTAAAGGTTACATGTAAATTTACTTTGGCATGACTGTTCATCCTCACCTTCTTTCTTCAACTGCTATATGTCTTCATTAATTGTTGCATTGCTCTGTATAACTCAGAAAAGGGTGTACTGATAACACTTTCTATTAACTAGTAGACAAAAGTTGCTTATCTGGCCATTTCCCCCCCGCTAATGCCCATTTTTTTGATGGATAATAACAGAAAAAGCAAATGCTTTCAAACCCTGAAGGCTTAAATTTTCAGATTTAACATTCTCATTAGGATTCTCAAACTAATCTTTCGTTATTCAATGCACTGAGATGTTTCAGTGCTCTGAAACCAAAATGTGTAGTTTCAGCTTGGGTTGGTATCAGATCACATTCTGCTGATATCTTGCAGTGATTGATAGAAGATACAGTCTGAGTGCTTTAAATTCCCATTCCTGTGCATCAAGCAAGCATCCGTATCGGCCAACTGACCCATATCTCATGTGATGCCACCAAATCCCCCAATACCTTGTTTTGAGCTAGTAAGAGGAGATGTCGTGGAGTATTATGAGAAATGTAACTTTGTCAGGCAGCTTGCCTTCCAGGCCGTATAGAGTGCTTAACTGATGGGATTGGTGGAAAATACCAAGCCTGTGTGATTTGTGAGGCAGAAATTGGTAATGAAATGGAGACCACTGTGTTGTCAAATATCTTTTCTGTGTTGTTTGGGCTGAGGCACTACCACACATCGAAGCTCAGATGGTGAAACTCTGCCCCTTAAATTAAGGGATTGGAAAGGATCAGAGCCTAATTTAGCTCCCTTTGAAAGCACCTGGGCTTTTCTTGTTGATTGCAATCAGAGACCAAGTGGGGCTTTGTAGCTTGCCTGCCATCTTCTGAAATGCTGTGTGACAAACAAACACTGGTAATATTTCTGTTTTGGAATGTTTGTTAATTTATCATAGCAGAGATAATGGAGAGAACATTTGCATCATGTTCAGAGCTTCTGGTGGCCTTCCCAAAGCTTCTTTTTTTTTTTTTTTTTAACCAATTTGGCCACATTGTCCCTTTGCTAATGCACAGTAGTCAGCTGGCAGGTACTGAAACAATCTATAATAAGGTTAATCTGCTTCCTTTAATTAGACAACAATATGTGATGCACCTAGCGGGCCAGGTGACCTTGAAAATTAAACTGAGAACAGAGACACATCTGAGAGAAAAGAATCTTTAGTTACAGGCAGTTGAGGTAAAAAGGAATAAACAGAAATGTTAAATAATATAAAAAATCAGAGGATTTTTCTAATGAAATGGACTGGGTTATATTATTGCTCTTAGAGACATTTTGGAGTGTATGTTAAGTGTGAAATAGTAGGATCTTGCTGGAAGTGAACCTTGCAGAAATGCAGCCTCTATCGGAGAACTTTCCTGCCATTTCATAAACCACTTAATCTCTATCCACGGAGCCTAATATATCCCCATCACTGTAGCACCGAAGCACTTCTTAATCTTTCACTTATTTCCTCTCAAAACACCATGGAGGGTTGGTAGTATAATTATTTTTACAAGAGATGAACTGAGGCATCGTAATTTTTCCCTCGGTTGCATAAGACGTCTCTACAGTCTCATGCTATCACCCTAAGTGAGCTGCTGGGTCATTTCTTCCGCCCCCACCCACTAATATTGTGAGACTTGGGATTTTGTTCAGGACCTTCCCTATAATTGTAAATTTTTCACTTAATAGTGGTAAAGGGACTTTATATTTGAGTGCCTGCTAATGGATGGATCCCCGACTCTAACTGTTGATGGAAATTACACGCGATAACAAGTGAAGCAGGGGTGGGCTCATTGCAAGGAATATATATGTGCTGAGCAGCGCTGTGCAGTGACAATAAAGGGGATTTTTCTCCCACTGACCGCAAATGGATGGGTATTTATGTATCCAATTCAAAAAGTCATTTGCAAGCCAAGCTATTTACAGAGATAGCAAGATTGTGCAGGAATGCAATCAAGACTGTCTGTGGGACTGAGAAATGCACGGGTGTGTTGGAGCCTGTGAGCGATGCAGCTGAAAAAGGCCGTCGGGGCTCGTGGCTGCTGGTACCTTGTGCTTAGGATGCTCCCAGCAAAGCTCCCTCCTCTGCGGCTCCTCACCTGGGTAAGACTCCCCTTGCTGACAGCTCTCGAGTTAAGGCAAGCTCCTGCTTGAGGATATGAGGGAGGAAAAGGGCTTTATGATGCTGAAGATGGATTTCCTCCAGCTGGGGTTTGGCATATTGAGAGCGTGCGTGTGTAGCCCGCCTGCCTTAGCATGAGTGATGGTTCTGGATGCAAAGTCTGGCAGCTCCTGATGTAGCAGAGTAATCGGTTAATTCCGTTCGGGAGAGGAAGGGAAGCGTCAGGGACGGTACTAACCCTAAGCACCACGTAAGAGTCTCAGGCACAGGGCTGACTGAAGCAGCCTTGGCTTCCAGAGCAAGGAAAATGCCTAAATTAGGCTAAAACTGAAAAAACATCCACAAATGCATTTATGATCTTATAATACATGACCATTTTGTAGAATGCATGTACAAGCAGCATGTAAGCAGGAAGTTAAGTGCTCTTAAATAACAATCCTGCTCCAGGCCTCTCTGCTTCAGTGGCTCAAAGTAGCGGTGTCTCTTACATGAGCCACTTTGTGCCCCAATTGCTCCTCCATAAACCGGGGACAGTGCGGTCCCTTCCCAAGCAGTTCCGCTGGGAAAACAAGTTCATCGATGTTTATGTAGCAGTCGCCTCCCGCAGTGATAAGCACTTTAGAAAAGCCCATGAAGAACTGAATAACTCTATCTTCAGAGCAGGCTTTTGAGTAGCATGCAGTAAGCAGCAGCCTGGGGCTGCATATTGAACAATAAAAAAAAAGCCAAAATATTGAATAATCCGATCATTAATGAGCAGTGTTGATCCTCTGCATGGAATAAAGAAAGAGCCCTGTGGAAAAAAGTACCCTGTGCTGCTGTTGTGCAATACTGTGTCATGATGATGACGTGCACAAGGCTGAGTGAAGGTTGTGGCTATCTCTGCAGCTCCTGAGGTCTCCACTTTGTGCCATTCAGGTTGACTGTTTAAGTCCAGCTTTCTGTGTCCAGTAGGTCTGTCAGCAGGAGCCGAACCATCTTTTGGGGAGGATTCATGTGATAGTTGTCTAAAGGAAACATGCAGCTCCCTTCTGTTTGCTTAGAGGTGATTAGGTTAAGCTAGTACTATCTGATGTACATACGGGAGCAGAACGGGGACGTCGTAGTGGTGCATCTGGGTATTCTGCAATAATTGGGAGGTGTTTTCCATATCAGATTAATTGAACGGTCTGAGGAGGGGAAAGAAGCAGGAGCAAAAGCACTACTCGAGATAAGCTGTGTCTCAGGAACGCTTACGTGTGTTCTAGTTGCTTTTGTGAACCACTGTGATGACTTTACATGACTTTACCTTATCTCCACCCAGCCTGCCAAAGGGGACTAATGCCAGGAGTGCAGAACAACAAGGAAACACCAGGAGTTTAGGAAAGGTCTGACTGCCTGAAAAGCAAGGAGGCTGGATCAGTATATTGTGGAGAAAAGCTGGACAAGAGAGCCTGGAGGACCTAGACCTGCTGAGGGGATTAGGGAAGGAGGGAGTCCAGTAAATTGAGCACATAGAGAACTATAATTTCATTCCTCAGTAGTTTGCAGCTTGTGACCCACGAGTTCAGGTGAAAACTGGACTGAACAAGGTACTGGAAAATAATGTAGGGGGAATAGCCCTGTGCTCCGAAGCTGAGCTATGCCAGTGGTCAGGTCGTACTGTCTTGCATCCAAGGTGTCCTTGTAGGGTTGGTGCTGGGATTTGTTTTCAGTGCAGGATTTGTTTCCAGTGTTATGCTGCTTGCCCAGGAATCCTTATGACATTCTTGAGAAGTCAGGCGCTATGTAGGGAGAGTTAAATAGTGGAATTGAGACGTATCTTACAGATGGGAGAAGGCAGTTTTGCCCGTGCCAGGTGGGGCCCGGTTCTCCCCTTAGTGCCTGTGTCTGTAACACCTATTACCAGCTCTGAGAAATGCATGTATTCGTCAGAAGGAGAAAATATCCCTTTGTGTTTATTCTTATTTAACACTGTTTACACAGAAAATGGAGAAACGCATCTTTAGCCGTCATGTGCTATTTAAAATTATGTCAGCGCAGCACGCGGCGCTCATTCTGCAAACGTCTGCTCCACCGTGTGGCCTCCGCGAGCTAATGCCGCTCCGCTCCGTGCGGCCTGGAGCACGCTGCAGAGCTCACGTGAAACGGCCCTTGTGAAGCCTTCCAGAGCTCCCGATGAAAAAATGCAGAAAAATGGGGAGGAGAGAGAGTGTGGGGAGGGGGAAGGCTCTGTGGCTGGAGCTGGAGCGCTCTCGTGGTAGCTAATTGCCGTAGAACATGTGGGCTCGAATGGATCCTCTTTAATGAATAACAGGCAGACGCATAAATTGCGCGCCCCAAGCACCCGAATGGGGAAACGTGCGTTAATGAAGACTCCAGCTTCCCCGATGACGGCAAGTGTAGAGTTGATTTGTAACATGTCGTGACTATAGCTGGCTTGAGATGATATATTTATTAAAAGCAGCAAGGCTTGCACGTGCTTGCCGTGTGCTCGCGCTCCCTCGCTGCACAGCTCCCTGCTCTGCATGGCACCACGGGCCGCAGCTCCTGCTCTAACTCTTGCATCAAAGAAGTGCAACAGGAGAGACCAATTACCCTCTGTCTCCGCTCTCATTGCAATATACCTGGCAAAAAAGAAAAGAAAAAATGAGCACAGTCCCTTTCCCCCAACACCTTTCCCATTTCAAGCCCTAGCCCATTCAGCAGTGCCGTTTACGGATCTGAACTCCCCAGCTTTGTGCGCGGCGTTATCTGGAGATTCACCTGGTACTGATCCAATGAACCAACGCAACCTTACAAAGCGGAAGGGAAGAGCGTGGAGCTCTCTTTGTGATAAATCATCTGCTATGAAAAAGGATTTCTTTAGCTCCTTTCCTCCATTCTTCTCCATATCTCACCTTGTGGAAACGGCTCTGTTAGTGAGAGACTTGGACTCGCATAGTAAGGAAAAGGAATTGCAAGGAGAGAACTGAAGTGAAAGGGGGAAGGCAGAGGTCCTGGAGATTTCTATAACTCGGAGGCTCCAGGAAGAAAAGCCACAATTTGAAAGAAGAGGAAACAGTCTTAAAAATGAAGCCAGTACAGGCCTAGGTACTAAACTCTCCTCAGTTCTAGCAAGGGACAAGGATATTTTCATTAACGCAGCTGTGTAAGGAATACTTAAAACCAGTGATGAGTTAAACCTCTGCGGTGAGGAGGTTCTGCACGGATAATCTCCCAGCATGGTCTGAATGTCTTTGGTTTCACGGAGTGGAGCTGGTAACCTCTTGAGAGCTGGCCGTCTCCCAAGTAAGAGGGATGAATACTGCAAAATGTTTCAGTTTCCATTTCAGTTCTGGAACTCATTTGCTTTGACTGAATTTGCACTGTGTTTATGTATGCAAATTTGCAAACACTGTAATAATGTATTTACTGGTAGAAAACAGAAATTTCAGATAAAGGCTGGAGAACATTTGTGGAACGCAGATTCTAATTCACAAGTAAAGTCATAGAACCTGCTTTAAATGTACATTCAGTGGTGGAACAGGAATATATTTGCTGATCTGTGTTTCTAGCAGACCCTAACCAGCATCACCCAAGATTCAAATAGTTGCTAATGGCTTAAATATTTTGCATGACATACTAGTCAGTTCCTGGGGAAGAGACACTGATGTGACACAAAACGCAGAATTTCACAGTGTGAGTGAATGCCCGCAATCAGGTAATAGCTGCATTATGTTGCTTTTCGTACTGTTCAAAGCTCACCTGTTCCTGATTACACCTTGCTGCCATCCGTGAGAGCCTGCAGCAGCCTGTCATTCTTCCTTGGCTCCATATCAGTATTACCTGTCACATCTAGTTCCTTCTCTCTGGATGCGTTCGCCAATTCCACCTCTTCCTACCTTTGAAGGTGCTTCTGTCACCCCTCACCACTCCTGAGGTCTATCATGTCTTCCTGTGTTGCTGCACTCCACATCCCTATTCAAAGGCCCTTCTAAAACAGTCCTTGGTAAAATTTCTTTCTTTTGTTCTTTTTCCCCCCTTATATTTTTTCTACTGACCATGCTAGTCTTACTGCCTCATATAAACAATCCTGATCTGAACAAAATGGATTTGGATGTCTTTCTCAAACTGGGAAGCAATTATAGTTGCACAAAGAACTGCACTAACACTTGTGCTCTGAGTGTGCGCAAGGTAACTGGTCTTAAATATTTGATATTATAAGGGAACATAGGTGTTTCCTGCAACAGACCTGCTGTTTCCACCTGTATTTCTAGTTTGTTTGCCCAGTGTCTGGAGTGGGAGATAAACAGTTAAACAGAGGAAGTAGTAAGCGAACCAGAAGCAAACTGACTTAAGTTGGGTAGGGGGAATTAAAAATCGCTGCAAGATGCAGTGTTGAAGTTATCCTGCTCAAGTTCTTGCATTGGAGGTATTAGCCACAAGAGAGACCACATCATCTGGGAGTAAGAGAATATAACGAATGCAGGATCTGTAATAGGCACGTGGGAGACTCTTTGCGTATGTTTTGTTCATGTCCTGATATATTTGAGCTTTGGGAGACAGTTCTACATGTAATAGAGTCAATAATCAAATCTGAAGTACCAAGGAACACAACTTAATGTTCCCTTAGAGAAACCAAAAGTTTGCAACAGATAAATAAAGAGAGAGTGTGCTAGATACAAATTTGTCTTTAGGCAAAAGGGAAAGAAAAAAGACTTTAAAAAAGGTTAAAAAAAAATGTTTCTGGACTGAAAAGAAACAGTAATGCCTTCATCAGAAATTGAATTAATTGTTACATTGATAGAGATGTGATACACTACATCAAAGACTAACTAAATGATATTTGCAAATTAATTTGGGATCCTATTAAATAGAGCTCAGAGGAGCTTCCCAAACGAATAACTTGTTTGTCAAACATTTCTTCTTTCTCTGTTTATAAAGTCTTCTCAAGTAGAGACAACTATTTTCAAATCATCTTGTTGCTTGAAATAAACTATGAAATTCATCACTAAGCAGAGATTCATAGCAAATTCAAATATTGCAAATTCTAGTGCCTTGATATCTTCTGGAAATTAGATTTTTCTTACTTGTGTTCCCTATGTAGATGACTTATAAAGCTATCCAAAAGTCTCCAAGGCCCAAATATAATATTGACAATCCATATTTGAAATTAAAATTTACTTTTGGTCCTCTTTAGCTTGGCCACTGCAATGTGCTTTGGAGATGAGTATAATGGAATCAAAATATGCTTGTTTTCTGTAGTGTTATTACTTTTAAATATGCTTAAAAACAAATGTAAATCGGATACTTTAGCCATATAAGGGGATATGATTTCATGTTCTGATCTCTTAAGAATGATGTCCCGTAGAGTGTGCATGCTGTTTTCTTGGGAACTGTGCCAAAATACAGTAAAACTCATGATGATCATCACAGTTCCTGTGGTTGTTAAATGAAAAGCTCATTCTTACGATTCTCTTCTTAGATGTGTCTTATCCCAGTGTAATTCCACCTATGACTCTGGAAATACTTTTGTATCAACTTCTATGAGTTCAAAAGAAGAAAAAAAAATGATTAGAAGAGCTGAGAAGAGATAAGAATTTGCATTAGGGGAAGAAAAAAGAGTTGTCTCCATCCCACTCTAACGTGAGTTGTTGGTAGTTTTAACTATCAGCGTGTCCAGGGAAGGAATCTGAGCATTCCCGAGGCAAACAGGTAGTGTTTTTGGCCATGGTGAGCCCTCAGTTACCCATGTGGGTGGCAGAGGAGCCGGGAGCTGGCAGCGAGGTGCTGGGTTTGGTGGCTGCAGTTGTTTGTTTCAGCTGTTAGAGGAGTCGGGCACTTTCTTTCCTTTTTAACAATTAAATTTACGTTCCTCGGTCACTGGATTCTTAGAATTGCTTTCAAAGGATAGTGCTACTGAAGTAAATCTTTATTGTTTACATACGTGTGTTTAAAAGATTAAGGCAGAACGGACATTCTCATAATAGACCAGGGATCAATGAAAGCTCTTCTTTTCTCAGGAAGCTTTAAGGCTTAGCAATGCTGTTGACTCTTTTTTTCTTTTTCTTTTTTAATTGTTTATTTTATATAGAGAGAAAGTAGCATCTCTGTGGAGAAATGGTGGTTTCTGTGTATCCTTTCGCAGAATTGCTGAGCAAGATATGCCCAAGATCCAAGGATCCACTGGTCCCAAGCTGAGTTTAAGACAGCAGAGAGGACTTCTCTCTCTGTTCATATCAGTGGCCATGGTCACTTTAGATAGACACATATCTTAAATGTCTATCTCCTTTCCATGCCACCTCCAGCCTTTTAAATTTTTGTGTGTTTTCCCTACTGACAGCCCTTTTGATTTCAGTGGGATTTCGCTCAGAGTAGAATATTATGCAACAGGCCTAGAGTGGCATAACGGAGCTTGGACAACACACTGAGAAGGACATGAGAAGGACACAAGGAGAAGCCGAGGTGGCCTATGATGCCATGGGTGGCCTAACACACAGGATTTGGTGTCCAGGGAGCATTTTAAGAGAGAGTGGCTTAAGCTTCTGCCCAGGTAGCTGCAGGAGAAGAAGGGATGGAGCCCCAGGGTGAGTGCAGCATTACATTCACGCTTTAAATTGCTCGAGCAGCAGCTTAATGACCATTGATTTGAATGCTCCTAGCTGCTTTGCTAAGTCAAGGCCTGACTGAAGGTCAAGTCCTGGAGAAGCAGTTTATGAATCTTGCTCACAGCTATGGACCCACGGATGTAGGGATCAGGAGATGGGTACCAGGGATCTGCTGGGCCGGTCCATGGACCCTGCAGCAAGAGGGAAGGGATGGAGGGAGTATCCATATGGTGGAGGGTAAGGAGGCCGAATGACCAAAGATGCTGCTGTAGATGCTCTGTTGTTGGCGTTATTTCTCACTGTGGCCACGGCTGCAGGCATTTCTCATCCTTGAGGGAGAATTTGCATTAACTTTTCTGTGAGAATAACTTCCTTGGACCCAATGGCTGTGGGATACGGCCCTGGTGGCACAGCTGAGGCCAGGAGAGGCTGCAATCTGTATCGATCCCTTAGGTCCCATGTGTGTTTTCTTTGTGCAGGTGCTCCCTGATGGGCTTTGATTTAAACCGGCACTGGACGAACCCGTCTGCCTGGGCTCATCCCACCCTGCACGGCGTGAAGCAGCTCATCGTACAGATGTACAACGACCCGGTGAGTAGGCAGGTGGATGCTAGAGGGAGTAGCCAAACAACAACCCCGTGGCATGAGAGGAGGCGTCATTTGGAAAGTCTTTTGTCCTGCAAGCATCAGGGTGGTGAGAGCAAGCGAAACAACGCTCAGTTTAAATATGGAATAATGCTGAAAGCAGGGCCTAAATTCAATGGAGCTGCTCTCGTGATGTCCCAAACTGGATTTGAATCATCAGGATTGAGTTACGGGCTGGCAGTGATGTCTAATCCGGCGCTGCGGCAGGGGTTGCTACGTGGCATGCAGAGCAGGAGGGGGGAATATTTGCCAATATTGTATAAGCACATACGCACGCACTCAGCCTCGCTCGGAGAAGCAGAGGTGTTGTTGAAGGTGAAATCTTGGCTAATCGGAGGAGATGGATTGCAGGGAATATGGAGGAGTGGGAGGGAGGCAGACAGTTATTAAATGTTTGACATCAAAGCGCAGAAGGATTATTGAACGTGGCACCCAAGAAAAAATGCTGAAGCAAGATGGAGATGGGTAGAAAAAAATCACTCCCAAAAATGTAACAGGAGATTTTGCAAGTGATGATTGTTTTCTACATGGAATTCTAATTATTTGTCCTCTGTGTGCTTCACATTTTGGTAAGGACAGCTGGATCTTTAATGCCCTGGAGGTGTTTGTTTGTTTGTTTTGTTTTGGTAATATTAAAAAGGGATCTAGTTTGCTTGCAAATAGAGAGAATTATTATCCCTGGCTGCTGGTATATCCTAATTGGATATTTTATCACTCAAATGATAGTATTATCTGTAAAGAACTGATTTTAGGTATGAAGAAGATAAGGGAATACATACTAACCTGAATTTGGGATGGAATCCTATTTCATTGAAAATATTTTCCTAGATTGTTAATTGGTGCAGAATTTATCTTTCTCTTTTGTTTACGGAGCAACTACAATTGTGCACCTCAGTCCTGCTGCCTTAGACTGTTGGTGGAGAATACAGATCCAGCCAGCTTGGTGAGTCTTCTACCCCAAAGAAAAAGACAATTTTTCTTTCTATGTAATGGAGAAATCTTGCAGGATGTTCTGTCTGAGGATAAAGTTCTTTCCATAGACAAAGACGTCCTTGAATCTGGGTTTAGGGAAAGGCCCAGGCCCTTAGCTAATAAAGCAACAAATCCTTACAGTATTGAAAGTCAGTGTCAATAAAATGAAGCTATTGGGGAAAGATTTCTTTTCAGTTTGGTCCTTTTCCTGGGAAGCTTTGAAAACTGGGGGAGTTTCCAGCTGCCCTGTGTGTGAAGAATGGATTTATTTTCTGTGGTGGCTAAAATGAAAAATCAAAAGAAATGTTTGGTCAGAGTTGGTCTGAAATGGAAATACCTTTTATTTTTCCTCCGTCTCTGTCTCCCACTCCCTCCTTGGTCATCAACCTGAAATGAACTAGTTCCAGTTCATTTCCTTCAGGAGGGAAAAAAAAGGGGACCCTTTCAAACACAAATATAACAGTTCATTTTTGAGGTTATTTAATTTTTTCTTAAATATATGTTAGGATTTTTTTTGGATTAAACTACTAGCCATCTACTGACATCTCTTCAGAGTTTCATTTCCCAGCGAATTAACTACCTACCCAAAAAAAGTCACGTCTGGCTTTATCATCCCAATATGAGCCTTTCTGACAGCTTTAGAGACCTTAAGCAGTATGAGGTAGTCTACGATTATTGTTTTTCTTCAGGCAATGCTGGGTTTTTACTCGCTCTGATCTCGATAATGTCGGTATGAACAGACTGTGTTCCAAGTCCTGGGACAGAATGGGAAGATACACCAGGTGCCTCAGAGAGAGGGAGGGCATGTGCCGGTCTGACTTATCATCATCCTGTTTTACTAAATATTCTGGATAAAATCCTGACTTCGGATAAGCAGCCCGTGGCGGATGGGTGGCCGCACGGTGACGGGTGCCATGGGCTGCTTGAAGCCGTGCCAGGGCACACAGGCACCTGGATGCGCCTCTCCTGGCACCTCTCCTCACCTGACATCCCCCTGCGCTGGGGAGTATGGCACAAAACCAAGCGCAGTGTAAAGATCCCTGCAAAATACGGTAATAAAAAACAACCTCCATCTTTCCCACTCCAGACAAGATCTGTCATGAGGAGCTGCCTGCAAGAGATTGGGTTGTTTAAAGCGGAGGAAGTTCAGCTTCGTGTTGCTATTTTGGAAAGGCTCGGTGCAGACTCCTTAGATGTGTTCATTGCCTTAAATCATTTAAGGAAAATTAGCTGCCATAAGAGCATAAAACCACATTTTAAATATTGCTATATGGGAGGATTTTTCTTCTGCTGCTGCAGTAGGGAAGATAAGCTGTTTCCTTTGAAAAAAGTTCCCTTTATAGGGAGAGGGAGGAGAGCAGATGCAGAAATGAGTGAAGTGGGCATGACGGACACACAACGCCGTAGCTGCAGCAGCTCCAGCTTTAAGTCCAAGGCAAAGTGTTTACGGTTCTCAGTGTATAAAAACAAAGGCATCTGTGTAACCCCGTTACTCTTCTGGGTTTTACAAAGTGTGCTTTTTTTTTAGTTCTAAAGTAAGTGCATCTACTGTAGAGGGGAAAAGAAATGAGAGGTAGAGAGGGAGATCCGTGTTGCTTATGCAGAAGTAATCGCTCAGGACGGTGTCACCATCTCTGCTTTGGCCTATGGGGAGAAAGGGGATAATTCCGTCTGTCGGACCCCTGCCTCCCTGAGCTTTCCAAATGGAAAACTTCCACATAATGAGCAGCTATTCAGGGTTTTGTTTTAGCTTCAGTGTTCATTGTGGGGCCTTGTATTTACTGTGCACTATTCAGACCCTGTGCTGAGCACAGAATTATTAATCTTGTGGGCTTTTCATTTCTGCCCATTGCTATCACCTAGGAGCATTTCGGAAGCATTAATTATTACTTAGCACCCTCGTAGGAAGCAAACACATTACCTATGTATGGATGGGGAAGAGAGGCAGAGATAGTTATGGTCAGAAGTACCTGCTCTTCTGAAACAGATAATTTAAGATGCTTAGAACCAGATTTGTTCTGTGTCATTCACCACTTCTTAATACTTTTGGTATCTGGTTCCTACTACCTTCCCTCTCTGGGGAAGACGCCTTTCTACTCTTGTCGTTTGTACTTCTCAGCACATAGAAAACAAGCAGTAAGCAACTACTGACTGCTTGGGAAGAGTCTGTTACAAGTCATTTGCCCCCATCGTGTGAAAATGCTGAGGCAGAGATGAAATACAAAGCTCCAGGTCAGTCTCCATGTACCGCTGTGTTTTGTCTTACTGTGTCCCCCTTTCTTCTGTTCTACCTGTTTTTCCTCTTTTGCAGTCACTGAAGCTGAAGTCCTATGTGCAAGTGATTCCTTTAGTAGATGCCACTCACCTTGTGCTCTGACTGAGCTGGAAACTTGTGCCAAAAAAACCAAAAACTCCAAACCCATATACTATATAGGTACATATACTATATATACTATAGTCACAACTGTTGCTACAGATAGGTGTGAGAGGGAAAATGGGACTTGAGTGCCTGCTGTCATCCACCCTGCTCTTTGCTGGGATTCCTGTTGCTGCAGCTGGAGCTCACGGTCAAGGATGATAATTTTGAGCATGCAGGATCTGTTGTTCAAAGTGCGGTTGTGTGCGGGAAATGCTACTTATGCTGCAGATCCAGCCCCCAACCTGCTTTGTTATCGCGAACATTTTGTAGTGATGGTGACCCCGGTGGCAGAGACAGTGCAAAATTTTGAGGAAAATATTCTAGTTCAGTGGAAAACTAGGTGACAAGAGGAAGACCTAGAAACATGTAACTGATATTTTACATCCAGCAACCATCCCTATTGCGTCATTACTTTATTAACCTCCCGTTCTCTTTGGGTTTGGCAGTGCTACCAGACAGCTCCACATTAAGGAAAAGGCAGCCTCTGCAATGCATGGGCTTTGCTAGAGCATGACATAACTTTTTTTTTTTTTTTTTTTATGGTTCTGCAAATTGTGTCAATCTTAGAGTCTTTACTTTCACTCATCTTGTGAAATGATGTTGTTAATATTATCATCAGTGTGATACTGGGTAGTTGACAAAGCATAGTAGTAGATTTTATGAGGGTTTTTTTCTTACACTCTAAGCCCTCAAGTAATATTATCTAATCTAGCATTTGAATGACTGGAGGCAATTGTTTCCTGCTCAGAATATTTTCTCTTCTCTCATCTCCCTTATTCCTGCTAAGAACTGGAGCAACAAACTTGGAATATATTTTGTTGCAAAACTATAAACTGATTCTTATTCCAGCTGAAACCAGTTTGAATGTTAATAAACCCTTGGAACGGCTGTGGGTTGGGGGTTGATATTGCTCAGAAATCATTCAGAGCCAAACGAATCAGTCTGCATCATCTGGTGTATGGAGTCATAACAGATTAACGTAGGGTAATCAGATCTTTAGCATAATGCAATACCTGGCTCTGTTTTGCTGTTATCAGAGCTCTTAGACTTCCTTCCCCAGCTAAACAACACAATCGTAATGAGGAATCACTGAGAGCACAATACTGAATTTTAACAGCCTCTTGAGGAGGGTCAGATAGTGCCTGGCATCACTTGGGTTGTGATTTGCACCCAGACAGCAGCTATCCCCAGGCAGCACCAGTTCTCACCAGCAATTCTCACCCTGGATAGTTCATGCTGCTATGAGTTCTTTCCAAGGAAAACGACCAGCAAGTTGTCCCTTATTTCTGTCATCCTGAAACTGGAAGAGATACTCTGCTATGCAGCGTGCGTTCGGCTGTAACAGCTCTGTGGCTGCTTTCTGTGATAATGCTGGTATTTGTGCCAGTTTATTGCCATTGTAGAAATGCCCTTTCCCACTTCCACCTTGCAAGTCCCTACTGACTGAAGTGTAACTTTTTAATATTGCAAATAAAATTCTTATTTCAACTCTCTGTTGAGCAAAATGCCAGTAGGGCAACCTTTGCTTCGCTGGTGCTAGGCTGTAATTTAACGACGTGATGTACAGATCAGTGTCTGATTCTGTGGCATTTGCTAGCAGGTGCTTTGGATTTTGACTCTATTTTCCACCCTCCTGTTGGACTGGCATAGAAGGAGCTACTAATGCCCTAGCCCACACTATACTTTGCTATAGACTGTTTTATAGAACTGACATTACAGATGGTAAACTTTGCCTGTTGTGGAATCCTTTGGATAGCTGCTGGCCCACATGCATGGCATGTGTGTGACCAGTTTTTTATCCATGGGAGTTCCTGAAAAGGGAGCTCCTGAGAGCGGGAGAAGCTGAGAAGGAAGTCTATTCCGCTCAACTTCAGTAAGTCGATTCCTGCTTTCCTCTGGGCTTAATATTTTTTTCTGTGTCACTCATGTGCCCTATATTTCTGCTAGGTAAAGCAGCTTCCAATCTTAGCACCTTCCTTCATGGTCCTTTAAGACAATAGAAAATGCACGCAATACTAGGAGACACTTGCTACAGCAGAAATAATTAGGGTTTTCTACAAGAGATGCTGAATCTCTATCACAGGAGGATTTTATAACAGTTATATACTGGGAAAGGTTTAGATAAAGTTAATTTTCTTTTGAGGTTGTAGAACTGATTTAATCTCCACAGATTCCCTTCTCATCTTAAGTTAACTTATGATCTTTGATTTGTTTTCAATATACAAACTGCCTCCATACCTGTAAATAAAAACATATACATAGAAGTGAATGAATAATTCCTCTGGTTTTAGCATTTTTAGCATTTTAGGAATCACTGACACCGTTGAATGAAGTCCCATTTGGAACTGTGAATTCCTTAAACCGGTCATAGGTATGTGCTGTTCAGGCCACTCTCTGCTAATAACCTTATTTTTTGCACTAGCTCTGGGAATTACAAGTCACGTTTCGTATAAACTAGACAGGCTTTTGGGTTGTTTTTCGTTTGTTTGTTTGTTTTTGTTTTTATCACACTGACATGTTTATAATCCAGCTCCGGACACTGCTCCACTTTTGTCAGATGCTCCAGACTCTCCCGGGAACGTGTCTGGAGCTATCGCATTCCTCCGTGTTTGCTCTCAACATGCTAATCGTGTCAGTGTCGGGGTAATGTCAGACACGGGGAACAGGAATGTGGGTTTTTGCTATCCCTTTTTGGTAATGTTTGTATTTGGCATGGGAGCAGTTTCAGCAAACTTTCATCTCTCGTTAAAAAAAGCACCTGTAGACAAAGTGGTGTTGTGGCTCCCTATCATATCTCTACATTTGCACCTCTTTAACTCCTGCAGCTCCTCAGGTGCTTTAGTAAGGTTCTCATCCTGTGACTCGACGCATCTGTGTGCAGTAGCGCATGCAGGATGCTGCTCCGAACATCTAAACTGAGCACTTCTTGTTTGGCTCGTTGTTGTGTTTGTGTGTTTTTTCTTTCCCTATAGTTCACCATTCGGAGAAATCTTTGTGCTTCTGTTTGGGGAGGCATGTTAGTCATGACCTCCCCTTTGCAGTGATGTACTGCGTGCCTTATTAGCTTCTCTCCTAGGTGTTTTATTGCAATTACATGAAACTTGCATTGCTGCTTTCGTAGCTTTACCTCTGCAACTCTGTCCCTTTCCGCAGCTCTTTAGGGCCTTTAGTCAAACTCTTCCTGTCTTTTACTTTGGATCAAAATATTATCCATCAAAGCTTTAGTACCCTCTCTACCATCAAAACATGGTTGTATTTTCCTGGGACATGCCTAGGGGCCTGAACACAACTCAAACATCCCTCGGAGGAAATAGCGTCTCCTAAAATAGTTTTTGAAGATGTACAGCCATGTCCTCTGTTTTTCTAGGGGCATCCGCCAGCACCCTGCTGATGAATTGGAGCCATCGCTTCGAAGAATTTGCCCCTTGTCAGTGGAGGAAAATATTCTCTTTATATAAAATGTACACATTATTCTTTCTTCATCTGTGTGTACATGGAAGTTCAGTATGGATCTTTTCTGCATTTCTCTTGCATCTTCTTTCTGCTTTTATTTTTTGGGTGATTCTCACGGTGGTGATATTCCCGTTTTAGTATCAGCGTTGGGGAGAGAGGCTGTGTGTTTTGTTTTGTTTTTCAGTAGCATTAATCGGTTTCAATACTCGGCCTTAAATACTTGCCTCCCGTGGCAATAGGAGGGCTTCCCTCTGACTGGACAGCGTCATCAAGCTCCTCCTCAGTAATTTTGGTTCTGTGCTTCCCCTCCCCTTCTCTGACTCTCAGTGAGACACAGTGTTTGATTTTTTTTAATGTTTTTTGTTTGTTTTTTTTCTCCCAGTTCCCCTTTGCCCCTGCTTTCCCCCAAGTGCTTCTGTGAACTGGCTCAAAGTCAAGGTCACTGACAAGCTGCTTCATGCAGGCTCTGTGTTTGAAGCGCAGGGCAGGGTGGAATGAGCTCCTGCACTGCGTGGCAGTCGCTTCCAGCTGGCTCTCGCGTTCAGAGATGGGGCATGAATGGAAAAGCCCGGGACGAGCCGATCCATTTTATTTCTCCCTGCTTCAGACGGCGTTGGGAACATGCCCTTTGTTCATGTAACTCAATTTTCCGCCTGGGATTGCATTTGCCTTTTAAGACGCAGGGGCAACATATCCAGCAAAGTCACTGCCAGGGCTTTTCTGTTTAATACAAAAGAGCTCTTAGTATTCAAAGATGATTTACAGACAGCTGGCCAAGTGTTTGACCTAACTATGTCTGTTCGTGCTATTCCACTGATGCAAGATAGCTGTAATAGAGGCTTACACAGCCAGTGGACAATTAGCCCAGGGCATGCCATGAAGATGGGTAAAGTGGAATGCTGATTTTAAATGAGGATATTGACATAATAGCATCTCAATCAGGGAGCCCTGGAATAGCAGTGTAAAATTACTCATGAATAGCAGAGGAAACTAAACCAGTGGAAGAGTGACATTACAGCAAAAAGAAAACTCGGAAGCGAGAAAAAAAAAGGGGCGGTGGGCAAGAACTTGTATCAACAAGTGCCATGAAATCTCTAGACATTAAAATTTCTCGCCAAAATAGGAGCTCTACTGTTAAGATGGTAGCAGTAAGCGTCATTATAGTGGCGTGCTAAGAGAGACCGGAGAAGCTGTGAGAACCCAGAGAGTACCATGAGGCAGGGTTGGGTAAAATCATGATCAAATGCGATGTAGAAACAGCATTTATAGATTTGTTTGTTTGTTTAAATGATGTTTTCCTAGGGCAAGAAATTGGAGAGTCCAAAAGAAAAGGCGGTCTCTTTTGTTTATCCCTAAGCAGGGAATAAGTCTTGGTTGAAGATGTAACTGTCAAAGAATCATTCTGTAATAATAAAAATAAATTCATCATTCTTGATGAAGTATAAAAGCCAAAAAGTACTGTAGTGACACACACTTTAAAAAAAGGGAACAACATCAAAAGAAAACTAAAAGGCACAGCTAAAAGTGCAAAAGAGAACCATAAAACAACACTTTCAGGGCACACAGAAGCTATACACAAACAGCATCTTGGGAGAGCATTTTTCTATCATTATCATCAGAGAGTAAACATCTATTTAAAAAATCTCCACAACTTTAAAAAGGATCATAAAAAGTTAGCACAGTTGAGCATTAGACTGAATAAGGCCATTAGCAATAAAAGGACACCCTCTGAAGTCTTGTCCAAATGAGGAAAGTAAGGAAAAAACAAAACAATCTACCCTGACAAGTTAAATGTAAAACCATAATAAGGTAGGACAAAAAAAAAAAAAACAATTTTGAAGAATAACTTGCTAAAGGCATAAAAACTAATAATAAAAAAACTTTTTCAAATATATCAGAGGAGAGAAGCGTGCCTGAAGGTCTATGAGGTTGATAGATGATCAAGATGTAAAAGAAGTGCTCAAGCAAAATAAGGTCATTGCAGAAAAGTTGAATGAATTATTTGCTTTGGTGTTTGTTGTGTGGAGCCCAGAGGGAATTCCCAAATTAGAGCTGCTCTCTTTATAAGGGAGAAGTCAGATACATGGACAGCAGTGATATAATGCTACATATAATTTTGGAAGGAGCATTTGCACCTCACAAATCTATTAGAATTTTTGAAGGACCTGACAAGCATGGATAAAGCCAATCTAGTGTGTGTGGTGTATTTGAAGTTCTGGAAAGCCTTGGTAAAATTAATAAGTAAATGATTTCAAAGACATTAAGAACCCAAGCTGCTGCTGAATGAGATAGACGAGCCTTCCTTTGAACTGATGGCAAGAGAAAAGGTGAGTTTTTATTGTGGGAAATTTCAGTCTTGTATGTGCGGTTTGCATGGGCTTATTCAAAATATTTATAATTTATTCATAAAAAGAATGAATAAAGTTTTCTAATGCCATTAAAGTTGCATTGTAGAAAGATCTTATCAAACTGAGTGACAGGAAGACGGAGAGAGTCCAGTATCTATAAATGCAAAGACCTTTGTCTGTCTTTGGGATGAAGAGGGAAGAAGTAAAGTCAAAGAACTAGTCGATAAAAAGCCTAATGTCACTTAGTAATACCACTTGGGAAAGATGGGCCTTTCAAAATAGCCTATCAGTGTTTGACAGTGAAGGCAAAGACCATTTGGGAATTGTCAGGAAGGCCCTTAATGTGTTTACACATATCTTGAATAAAGTTTACAGCTCTAACAATCTTAGCTTGAGAAGAACTGACCAAGTTCTAGAAAAGGGTGAAAAAGGGTGGAAAAAATAAAGATGAGAAGTTTAAAATGATTTCTGTATGAAGAAAAATTAAGTAACATGAGCTGTTCAGCTTAAAAGAGGTGTTTTGGAAAGAATAAATAATTTCAAAATATAAAAAATACAGATACATGAAAGTCACTAAAACAAGGAAAGCATGAAGAGTCTCTCAAAGGCTATTAATGCTGGGTCCGGAGTTGGAAGGTTTCTACTTTAGAAACTGCCAAAATAGGAAATTTTTGACTTGGGGAAGTCCTTTTTTTAAATATATATGTGTGTGTATGTGTACTCTTTTATGAGCTCCAGTATTCCAAGCAACACTACTTCTGCTACTGCTCTCTGTCAGTCTCTTGTACAATTCCCAGAAAAAAAGAAAGAGAAAGGGATGGTAGTATGAAGGCTGCATTGGGACGATTGCTTTTATGGGCAAGTTGTAGGAACTGTTCCACTTAAGAGAAAGCTCTGTTCTTCCCTTCTAATTATGCCGTGTGTCTGCAGGCCTGTAACCGTGGTGTCTGAACCTTGAAGCAGACAGTGTGCGGAGTCAACCAAATCACTGAGCTGCCAAAGCTCGTGTGAAACCATATTCTCTATGGGAGCAAAAGAGCCTACAAACTGTGCCATTTCCCTAGTTTTTAAAAGAGAATTATCCTCAGACAACGGATGCAGCTGTCTTGCCTGTGTGACATTACATAAAGGTGCAGACCAGGGTCTTGGGTCTTGATTTCCTTGGCTTATCTCATTCTACAGTAGAAATCTCCTCAAATCCTGTAGATCAGATTCTACCCTTCCTCCTTATGGCTTGTGGTTGTTCAACTGTGTCATCCGGAGTCCGGGTGTGAGAACAGGAATCCTGGGAGAGGAACACAGCAGCTGCTTAACAGCTTAAGGAAAGGTAGAGCAACTAATGAATCCAGCAGGGATATCCGAGTCTGATGGGCTTTAGTTACAGAGAGGGTGACCAGAGTGCTGAACAAGGAATACTGTTGCTCCTTTGAAAAGCATAATAGATATTCTTTATAATTTAAAATTGCCAGGATCTTTGCCTTTTTAAAACTCATCCTGTGAGCATTTTAATGAAGCAGAGTTGCTTCCGAGTTATTATTTTTCTGAAACCTGAAAATCTACACTTTAAGTCTAGCAGGCACCAAAAATAGCTTAATGCCTGTAGCATTATTAACAGGATTTTGCGGGCAGCCACCCGCAGTTTTGCATATGTTTTCTTGATCTAGAGCCCAGTTTAAGCTGTTGAATGGGGTCTGTGTCTGTAATGTTCCCTAAGTGCTATTATGCAAAGAGATTGCTTATTTGAATCATTAATCAGTCCCTGGATGGCTGCAAATTCTTATATTTCATGGCTGGTTTTTGTAATAGATGTGACCTATTCATAGGTTTTCTCAAGCCGCAGTGGCACAAGACTTAATTTCTCCTCTTGTTATAGCTTTCCTACTGCTACCTTCACTAGCGTGGGCTTAGAGACAGTATCAAATCCAGAGGACCCCTGTATGCAGAACACTCCTGCACAGGTTCCTCGGGTGAGGAAACGCTATGTGTTGTGGACTCTTTGAAACTAGAGTAAATATGATATATTGTTTTCCATATGGATGTGTTCAGTCATCTTTTCAGGTTACTATATCTGATTAGCAATCAGATATAGTTCACATTACTAGTCAGATAAAGTAATCTGAAAAGTTACCAATCTGATTACTATATGTCTGTTAAAAAATCCTATTAAAATCAGTAATAATTAGCAGAAGTTTAATTTTCTTCTTTTTGGGAGGTACCTCCTGATGTTGGAATTTTGCAACATCAAAGCTAGGGTTAGATCTATCTTGTAAGTATTTTGAAGGCTTCTACTTGTTGTCCTCCCTAGTGTTGACACCTGTGGATCAATAGGTTTTAAAACTAGACAGGAATCACTGTGATAATCTAGTCTGACTTACAAAGCACTAAACATCATCGATCACATTTTTCCTAAATGGGCATCAAACTCTGAGCTTCACCAGGTTCTGGTGCCTTAGCTGTTAGAGAGAATGACTGATCTTAAAGAGCTCAGAAGGTTTATCTCAGGTCTGGAATAGTAAATCTTCCCCTAGACGGGTTCAAAACCCACTTTCTGGTAATTGTCAGGTCATTAAGCTCTTAAAAATTTTCTTTCTTTCCTCAGTACCTCAGTGTATTTACTGAATATTCAGTATATTCTCTTATGGGAACTGATTTATAGCAAACTGTGCTGTAGGCTGGGATTCCCTAGCTAGGTCACTTGGGTGACCTGCTTTGCAGGCTACTCCTTCTGGATCTGAACAGGCTTCATGCAGGTAAGTCCTCCTGAGTGTGCAAAAAGCCAGCGATACCTTGTTGTGTGGATACCTTTTTCGTTTGTTGGGCTTGCTTGCGTGGCCAAGGTGACCTCTTGAGAGATGATGCTGTTAATTATTTCACTGTTTATCAGTACACAGCAGGAGGAGGAGGGGTCCTGTTATGAGGACTGATTGCCCTCAATTCCTATTTTCTGTGTGAGGAAGAAACAGAGGGTTTACCCGGCCATGAAGAGCAGGAGTCTAAATTAAGATGAACACATGAAGTGGAGCGTTTGTCAGAGGGAGGAGAAGGGGACGATGGACTTAATTTTACTGAAAGGGGAGCTCTGCAAAAAAGTTGTGTGAAAAGCTTGTAAAGCTCCACTACCTCCCTCATCATGACATGTTGGTCTAGTTTACACTTTTGGTGTTCTGATCTGGTGTTTTTTTCTGGTGTTTGGTGCTTTTGCTCAATAATAATATTGCAGAGAATGTAATACTTCTAAAGCTCCAGCCTATTGTGTTTGATAGGCTGTTGCTTTAAGTGTTCTTATGTATGGACTCTCCCCTACACCATCATTTTCTAACTGTGCAAATATCTTCCACTTAGATTTGGGTTTTCAGGAGTATTTCCTGAAATAGGATCTGTCCTCTCTCATTGCGTCTTAAATCCAAAGCATGACAAATTTCAGATGCAAGTTAGGTATCAGATTATGCCCTGCTGAAATACAGCCGGCTCTGGAAAGGAGCCCATCAGCAAAGCATTATTTGGAGCCAGTTTGCTTAGACAAATGTCGAGAAAAATCTTTTTCTGTTCCGAGTCCAGCCCATCTATTGTTTTGTGTTTTTTGAAAACAAACCGCTTTCATCCTCGTATTGGTCTTTTGCTAGGAATTTGTGGTGTTTTATGACTTCCCCAAGCACAGCGCTTGCTGTAGAATTAAATCTCAGCAGGAATAGATTTAATCCTCTCTGATGACTTGTAGCCTATAGAAACATTATTGCCTGCGCTTGCTTGGGGAGTCTGCCCTTCAGGAGTCGGATGTTCTCCTCCGCGCCGAGTTAACTCATGCAACGGAGACAGCTTTTTATTCCGTTTATGTCCCTTGATAATGGCTGTATCGATCGGCCCCGATGGCAGCGGATGCTCCGGGTTTGCCGCACGCTTCCGAGGGTCCCAGCCCCTTCCCGCACCCGGCAGACGCTCTCCTTCATCCTGGCCCACAGAGGTGGATTCGCACATGTGGGTGACTCACAGCACGGCATGCGTCGGCATCCGGCGCGTGCCAGCCTCGGAGGCTGCTAAAATTAGGAAGAGCGTGTGTTCTGCCGTGTTTGTTTTGTCTGCTGAGAAATGCAGGAACGTTTAAAGGTTAGACTCGTCTGCAGTTATTCGCAAACGGATGCGCAGCAGCAGCGCGGCAGCGAGGGAACCCGGGGGTCTGGTGCTCAGTGAGAAGTGTGCCTTTCCTCAAAACACACGTTAAGAAGTTGCAGCAGCTGCTCTGGGTGGGAATAGGAGCTGGGGGGAAGCTGGGGTGTTGTCTAGCCTGGCAGCACTGAGCAGATCTCTCCTTTCCTGCTCGGCTGAACAAGGAGTTTCAACATGAGGCAGCCGCTAACAGGACCTAAACGGCACACCAAAGTCAATGTGGAGCTGCAGAGCCGAGAGGTGCTGGGTATTGCCTGACATCCTCATTCAGAAAGCAGTATAAATCTGTTCACGTGATTTTCACAGCATAAAATCCCAATTTTCCTTTGAAATTTGAATTATTCCAGCTCTGCAGTGATGAGTATGTCCCACCACGACAAAACAGACAGTGTTTGTAGAAACAAGAGGCCTGTGTGTGCAAGAAAGCAGGACTGGCTATTAGGTGATCAGGCTGTTTCCTCCCCAGAGTCCAAGGTGGAGGAGACATTGCCTGATGTAAAGGGCAAACTTTTTAATGTTGATGCTGCTGTTCTCCTTGAGAGGCGCAAAATACTGATTGCTTGATCCCATTGCATCCCGGTTCTAGCCTGTTAATTCCAAAGACCCTTTTCCAAGCGGCACAGTTACTGTGAACAAGCTCAGAGGGAGCAGGAGAGCAGCAGCAGACCATGGAGCTGCTGGTCGGAGTGGCCTCTCCGCTCGCCGCGTATTATTACTGCAAGGGTTTTACATCTGTCTACATAGTGGATTATTGTTTGCAAAGGCAAATATTTAGCAATTATTGGCTGTGTTAGTCAAATTGATATATGCTGTTGTTGTATAATAAGGTAGTATGCTGCGCCGGGTGTTTGCAAATAACTTTGTTGATTTCTGCAGGATTGTAATAGCAAAAGCCGATGAAAATTTATATCATAATAGGCATTGTGATTTTATGTTATTAGTGAAAATAACTTCAAATGCAGTTTGCTACGTCTGAAACACAGAGATTTATCCAAGTGAAATATT
The DNA here is from genome assembly GCA_034781795.1 of Crypturellus tataupa. Lineage (NCBI taxonomy): Eukaryota > Metazoa > Chordata > Aves > Tinamiformes > Tinamidae > Crypturellus > Crypturellus tataupa. Next base: position 4,228,070 of record JAWLRI010000763.1, read on the forward strand.
AGTTTAGCTCTCAGTTTAGTTCCGAGAGTGCCAGTGTCTTCTATCGAAGTCAGCAGAATGATGGTTCTGGCTGCTTTTAGCTTTTTGGATTGATTTATCATAGGAGCCCGTTAATATCTGCACTGTGAGCTGTAAGACGAGTGTATGTGCGTGTGCCTATCCATATATTACACCTATAGTTTGCTTTATGCATGGCTTTTCCTGTTGGTTATGTATTTTGAAAAGGTGCTTATGTGTGTCTTCCCTGCGGAGTTCAGCAGTACGACTGGATCGTGTTACGCTGCAGTTCGGGGAGAGACCGGAGCATTTGGAATTAAGCTTGGGAGCCATTTACAAGGCCGTTACCAAAACCGTGGTCTGCAGCGGGTACCCAGGCCCAAAATGGCAAGGAGAAGGTGCCATCTGGCCCTGCAGAATGGCCAGCATCCAAGGGGCCCGTGCTCCGTGAGCTGTGGGGAGCCATCCCACCAGAGCCTGGCCAGCGGGGTGACCTGATGGGGATTTTCCTCCTCTGGGTACCTCTGCTAGTAACGAAGTGGATGCCCTCTCTAACCCCACTAGGACTCGGTGGGGTATTTTAGCTTTTTTAGCCTTTGGATTGGAATTTATAGAACAGGCTGAGGGCAGAACCGATTGAGTCAGCCCTCTTAAGTGTAGTTTCTACTTGGCCATTGCTTCCTTGATCATGGTAGGGATTGTTAGAGTATTGCATTGGTGAAAATAGGGATTTTTTACATTCTACAAAGAAGTGATACTGTTTTACCTTAGAGTATGTGTGCATGGGTGTTTAGACTTACCTCAAGATCAGCACTCGCTCCCTCTCCATGCTGGAAACCATTCTGCTTGGCATCTCTCAAGGACGAGTGTGGGGATTGCACTCGGTATCAGGTCTTAAGTCCAACTAAGTCCCTCTCCAACTGTCAGCCTGGAGTATTCATTCACCTCACCTGGAGTTTCCCTCTGTTTTTAAGCCTGGGGGGTGGGGGTTGGCTGTCCTACCATTTCCTAGTTCTGTTTCAGGAGGCTTCAGCCCTTTGGGTCCCCATGGGACCTTCCAACGTGCAAGAGTTTCCCTGTTCCTGGAAGTGACTCTTTTATGCCTTTTGCCCCCAGTTTCCTGGTTATGATGCCTACAAGATAGAAGCATTTTGTGAGGAAAGAAGAGATGAGTTCCTAGGAGAACTCTGCTTGAGAGATGGGATATTGTGTGTGTGGCTTTTGGCGTGACCTCGCTGACAAGATGCAAATAGATAATAGCAATTTGTGATTTGGAGTCAAGGGAAAATGACTTTCAAAGCCAACTCTTAAATGTTAAATGTTAAACTTGCATAACACACACAGGTGTAGGTCCAAAATGTTCTAATCTGGCTGTCTCTACACCTGTGCTGAAGCTTTGTAAGACAGGCAGTGTGATTTCAGTCAGTTCTGGGCATGGGAAGGTACACTTGGTTTCTGCATATCTGAAAATGAGCAGCTTTGGCTGTCACTTCCATAAACAAAAGAGATAGTTTTGGTATGCCAGCGTTTGGATCCTGTTTCAGTTTTCTCAGAGCTTAATTATTTCAGTTTCAGTAAATTCCATTTGTTTTAAGTTTCTCCTTTTCATCTGAACCAATTCATATGTCTAATATGCTACTTTAATCATGGTGCTATTCAGTCCTTGGGCATTGGAATTAGAGAGGGTGGAGAACACCAACATTTTGAGGATAAAATAACTCATGTTTTAAAACTAAGAGTATAGAAAGGACCAATTTGGCTATAGCAATTTGACATCAGAAATGTTATTTGCGAAAGAAAGATATTTTTAAGATCTGTCCTTTTTTCTCCTCTTATAGTATCTTTAAAAATGCATTTGGTAATGGCCTTGAGGATTGTAGCTTTCAGAGACAACTCTCAGACAGGATTTGTATGAAAAGCCGTGGTGAAATTTTGCTGAAGGTGCAAAAGGACAAATAGCCAGACAAATGGAGACAGAAGGGCAGAGCGGGAATATAAGCTTTTCCCCGGATCTCTTGTAGTTGTAGGCATTTTAAAGTAATTTTGAATAACCTCACGGTATATGAGTAAAACAGCTTTAGTGTGCATTGGGCAATACCTGAGCAGGCCTGACATATTTTGCAAGGGGAAACTCTTGGAACAATAGATGTGATAAAGTGGATGAATTGAATTTAATAGCAAAATAAATAACACACAGGTTATTACGCTGCCCGTGTTATTCATGGCCATATTGCATTCAGTAAAACGCTCCTTTCTTAAATTGGTTATGAGTTACCTTGGAAAATCCAGTCTGTCCCAGGGGAGCAGTGCAGGAGCCTGGGGTGCACCACATCTGGCACAGGACCAGTTCCATATGGAGTGCAGGATGCCATAATGATGCACTAAGGTTAAGAAGAGGCAACTTTCTGAGAAACGGTTCATTAGGCTTTCCCAGGAAACTGCTGACTATTTTTACCTGCTATTCTAATAGGGGGTAAGCGACTTGAGTAGTCTGAGGACTTGTTCTCATGTCCAATGCCCGGGAAAATGAGGAACCTGGAAACTGAAATCTCTATCTGGCTATCTTCAAATGTGTACCAGAAAGGAAAATTAGCTGCAGATTTGGCCTGAGGGGCTGCCTGGTGCCAAGGGGCCTTCAGGTATCCAGTCGCCTGGCAGTGACACTTCACTGCTTGAAGGGATCTCGGAGCTATGTGTGAGGGACAGATAAGAGCGCTTAGGAAGAAATGGCATTTATTCTGAATAAAGATGCATCTGCAGCCTCCCTGCTGGAGTATAATCCTTGCAGTTCTGGGGTTATTTCAATCAACCTTAAAAGACCCCGTCTTAAACCTGGCTATCGTTGAGAACAGACCTGCCCCCTGCGGAGGTACCGCAGCACGGCCAGGTGTGCAGGGCGCCGATAGCCCCAGCACGACGGGAGGAGGAGCTGGTTCCCGTGCTGAGCTGCACTCAAGGGGAGCGGAGAAGGAGGGTGAGCCAGTTCGAGGGACTAGGAGAGGGAAGTGATCAGGAACCAAATGGGGCACGTACCTCTGCTCAAAGCTGTTGTACTTGCAAGTGCGTCATGGGCCTCTTCTGTTGAGGGAAAACTAATTATCATTCTTAGCAAAGGTGCCCATTTTGTAACCATTACGATCTCCCACTCTTTCCTGTCTAAGTGGTTGTCCTTTTGAAGGTCAGGTCCTGCATTTCATGCCCATCTTTCACTGCATCAAGCCCTTCCTATCTGATTCACCCACCCAAGGTCAATTTATAAGCCCTGGCAGCACAAATAGAAAGGCAGAGATATTCTTGTCTTCCTCCCTATGAAGAGCCTCATTTGGTAGAGGAAGAAGCTGATCCCTTTTGCCGTAGGTGGTTCACGGCTTTGAAATGTCTTTTCACTGGTGCCAAGAACTGGCCTCTCCCTTTGGACATTAAATGAGCAGATGCCTAATTAGCCTATTATTTACTAGTTTGAGATGGCTGCATTTTGATGAAAGAGACTTTGCTTTAATCATTGATTCATGACACAGATGCTCATACTATGCATTAGGCTGTTTAACCTCCTGCAAATATAGCTGCCCCACTCACCCTTTCATAAATATCTTGGCAACTGCCCTGTCTTCCTTCATTCTCAGCGAAGAGGAAGATTGGGAGACCCCAAATTGGTCCTTAGTGCTGCTAATGTGTGAATCAGATGCAAGGAGAAGACACTGATTGATACGAGGACAGCAAGGGGGGCTGAGGTGCTCTGCTAGGCTTCGTGTTCGGGTTGAATCCATGGTTGGGACTTGTGCTGGCTCTGAATCCTGCCATGTGTTGCCTGTTTGAAAGACAAAGTCTAGGGCATCCTGTGTGGATGGGTCTTCTGGGAGGTACTTGTCCTTTTGGGGTAGGAAAACCTGGGAGCACATTTACAGGGAGGTGGCATTGTCCCAGGCTCCCCTTCCACTTCTCCCAGGGTGATTGTGTTTTGCTCTCCGCTGCCTCTGCAGAAGGCACAGCAGAATAAGTACTTGATGCTTCCTAAAGGCTTGAAACCTTCTTTGAGAGAACCCTCTTGCTCAGTAATGAAAAACTTCCCTCGATCTGCCACTGCATTCAGGAGAGAATCCTCACAGATGTTGTTAAGATGGGCCAGGTGTCAGCAGGGAAGCAGACCCTTTCTAAAAGCCTTCAGCAGCCTTTTCAAATGCAGTTTGCATCTCCCCTGCCACAACCTTCCACCCAGAAGGCAGCAGCCCTCGTGTGCTCCCTGCTGCATCCACCGTTTATTGAACGTGCACCGGCTGGGGAAGGGAGGGACGCGAAGAGGGAGAGCTGTGAAAAGGAGCTGGATAAACATCAGCTGTGCTTTAAAATCTGAATAATTGCTGGGCCTTGTGCTGCTGGGGAGAGAAAAGGAGCTAAAGAGTTGCTCTCTGTTTGGTGTGATAAATGGCATGTTCTGTGTAATATCGATGATGAATGCAGCCTGAAAGGTCGGGAATTCCCAGCACAGGGGCTGACCTTTATTTTACTCGCCTCCCCATACTGAGTTTAGAATAAATTCACCAGTTAGAAGGAATCTACCACTGGAGGTTTTCTCTTTGTGTTTTATTTTTGAATGAGTTCTTTCACTTTAAATTATTTACAGGGACTTTTATTTTTGGTGTGGTTTTTTTCCTTTTTTTTTTTTTTTTTAAGTATTGGGAAGGAGTACGAGGGAGTATTTTTAAAAATATTTGGAAGATTTCAGAGGCCGAACAAAGAGGAGACACTTTCTTTTTTGGAGCTTTGAGATTAGTCATGCTGCTGTCTGTTGGGGAGAAAATGTTGATATCGTAATAGCCCAATCTTGCGTTAATATGTATGGACTGATATGGTCTTCTCAATGCTGCAGAAATCCTTCCGACTGTAATAAATTGGAAACCTTTTATTCTGAGAAGAGCAATTATCAGAATCCAGCATATTTCTCCCCCTCTCTGTCACCTAACTTTGTGCTCTCATCTAGCTTTTTGACTTGCATAAGCCCCAAAGAGAAAGGGATTTATTTAGCATTGACAGAGTTTCGGTAGCACAAGTTAATAGGAATAAGTTAAGGGGAAAACTTCGCTAACTGTGGGATTAGACTGCAAGAGTGGTCTCGTAACTCAAACAGAAGAGACTCCTTTTCTAAGTGATTAAAAACCGGCATAAGGAAATCTTTGGGCTCTTTGCTGTGTCGGTTCCATGATGCACAGTTCAGCAGTTCTGCAGAGATCACTTACGAGGTGCTGGTAGTATATGATCAACATGGAGCTGTGCAATGTTGGAGCAGATGATACTGGAGCAGCTCGGATAGTGCTGAAGACTCCGCTGGAGGGTTCACATCAGCAATTCCAGTGGGGATTTGCTATCAGATCCCAGTGGATCCCTACGGAAGAGGGTACCTGGCAGCACTAAGGGTCACCTGGAGCAAGTAAGAAAGTATCACTGTGGTGGAAATGTTGCTTGCGAAGGAAAATGCCTGTAATTGTGCAGGATAAATTCAGAGCAACCCTTTTTCAGGCTGAAATAATCAATATTGCAGCAGAACACACATTTGTCTGCTTTTAAAAGCAATCGGTGGAGGTACAAAATGACAATATGAAGCATTCCCTGAACTACAAGCGCTTGAGCAGAAGGATGATCCAAATTTTCCCTCTCTTTCTAATATGCCTAAGGGATTTCATATATTCGGTGTTATAAGGTGATTTCACAGTTTCTCTGGACAACACAATCAAGACTTTCAGGAGATGGGAGGGTATTCTTGTGGGATAAGATGTAATGTTATTGTGGCTGTCACGGTGTCCAAATAGAAAACAAGGCTTTAGGAGGAGAGTTAGTAATTTTTCTTAGCGCAACTGGTATTGTTGGACAAGCAGGAAAAGTTGATCGGTGTTTTGTGGCACAAATACTCTGCCAACATGTTGCATCTTATGAATCGTATTCAATCCCTGGAGAACAGGGATAGAGTTTTGTCTGTGGAACACAGGCTCTTAAAAGCTCTATTTAACTTATATGTATGTTAACTTTATAACCAGGTTGTGGTAACATTTTGTTCAACAATTTTGAGTAAAATTTGTATCTTTCACACTCAACCTGATGTCTGTGAAATAAAGATGGTGAGGGAGCATTTTTATTTCCTGGAGAAGTCCATTAAATGCTAGACATTGTGGGATATTATACTCAGAATAGACTTGATTCAGCAGAGAGAACTGTGGTTTCTCAACTGTAGTCTCCCCTCAAGGAAGTTATAATCATTCAAATGCTCTAACATACTAAACATACCTAAAAGAGCAACCCAGTCCTAGTGATAGATTGTCTGTTACCTGCTTTAAACAAGTCAAGCTGAAGATGTTTCTTTTGCGATATCCAGTTCAGTTTTGTGTAGCTGGATGTTAACTCGCAGCATTGCTGAGCTCAGGAGGGCTGATCTTTTGGGAGAATCCCTCCTTCCTTAACCCCACAGAAAAGCAGGTACCGAAAAACCCGTGAGAGCCACAAAACATCCCTTTCACTTCCAATCAATTTCCTGCTTACGTTTCATAATACTTCAGTGAGGGAGGGAAAAAAAGCCTTCATTTCAAAGCTGAAATTCAGGAAGGTACTTGCAGTATAAAAGCTTTTGTGCTTCTTGAATTGGAGCCTAAGTTCAAGAATGTTACATTAAACTGGAGGACATCCTTTTCTACTGTTCATTTGACTTGTCTAACCATTGAAATAGAATCCCCTGTGAGCTTTGCTGAAGATGATACCTTCAGTTTATTCCATCTAACAGAAGTCATTGACAGAAAACACTTAGTAGTCTACTTCCAGAAAACTCACATTGAAAACGTGATAGAAGAAATAAAATAATCAAATGAAGACATTCACCTCTTCTGCATATAGCAGTTCCTGAGAAGAATTAACTTTGACCAGTTAATCAGTACTAACATTTATTACTCAAAATGTTATCCCTTTTGATCTGACAGACCTGTTTTGGATAATTTGTTAAAGGTGACAAAAAGGCTCACATGCCTCTCATTCATTTTGACCTTTCTTACTATTAGGAAATTAATTTCAGAACTGAAACAAATGTATTAGTGTTGTCATTAAAGAAAAAAAAAAAGATGAATACCTTGCCTTCAAGCTGTTTCTTCATATTAATCCATCACGATGTAACATGATCGCTTTTTGACACATAACATCTTACCAAGATACCTTCGACATTCACACCGGCTCTTATTAAATACTGCACATAAATTCAAAGTGCTGTGAGTTATTGCTAGAACGGACTGAATAGTAAAATGTATAGATATGACAAACATGGAGAGGAAGGTTTTTTTTATCTTACCAGAAAGGTTTATCTGCAGATGTGGCTTTAAGTTATTCAAGGATAAAGAAAAGCAAATACTCAAGTTTTCCCCTCGATAATATTTTATTTTGCAACTGGCAAAGCAGTAATCAATAAACCCTTCCACTCAGTAGCACTCACACTCAGAATTTTCAGCTTCTCTTTCCATTTTGCTTAGTGAAAACAATTTTTAATCCAATGAGATTTTGAAGTCTGAAGCTGCGTTTTCTTGTTGTTTTTGTAGCGACATTTGTTTTCCTCTATTTTAATATTTACCACTGTTTACTCATAATTCCCCTTCCCCAAATTGCCTGTGACTCTCAGAAGTGTATCAATAGGTGCTCTAGTGAATAACAGTCGTCCTTTACAGCCGCGTATCGAAGCAAACACTTGAGCTGTTCCACACATTCACTGATGTGCTGCTCCAAGCGGGACAACTCGAGACTAGCAGAGCCGTCAGCGGCTCTCGGGGCAGCCATGGGTAATGTTGAACCAGAGTCAAGGTTGTTACTGAGGTGCAAGGCAGGAAGGGTTGGAAGCTCACGTGGAATCTGAATCAACACTCAAACATTTGGATGTTTGTTCAGAAGAAATTTTATTTACTCTTTGTATCAGCGTGTTGGTGGAACTGAGCTTCACAGCTCTGAAAAGCTTCAGAGAGGGTCGTGATGTGGGAACGAATGGAGAACCTTGTGGAGATGTTGAAGGGGTGTCCTTTCATCCAGCTCATTCAGCCTGGGGTGGGCCCTGGCGTCACAGAGTCACGTTCATCAGGTACCCATGTCTCTGAGCCTCAGCAGCCTCTTTTGCTTTGGGGGTTCCACCTTTCTGAGAAGTCCCCTTAGCACGTGGATTTCAAATCTGTAGTTCTTGGGAGACTGGAGCAGAAGGGTCCCATGAATTGCATTTAAATTCCATGTGGATAAATTGATCATGGAGCATCACTTGTGAGCAGCAACACCTATTATTTCGCAAGGATGAGTTCAGCAAAGTGCCAGCAGCAGCTTGTAGGCTCCATTTTCACAGCTAAACCGAAGGTGACCCCTAAAACTAGGAGACACGTCTTGTTACTGCTGCTCTTGCTGCTTTCTTGTACTGAGAGACCAGGGGAAAGACAATATCAGGGATGCTTTTAGCCAGGCTGGATATACAACCTGGATAAAGGGACGGGAGCTGCACAGGGGTGGCCCTGTCCCTGCTCATGTCACCTGGAGCCTCTGTGGACACCCAGCAGGACTAGCAGGGTGTTACCCATGGGTTCAGCTCGCTATCCCTGGCCATCTTCCCCTTCCTCAAAGCTCACCCTGGGGCTTGAATCATGGGGTCTACAGTCATGAACATAACCTGGAATTCCAAATGCGGCGTCCCCAAAACAGAGTACTGAGATACATATCATCGGTGAAGACCGTTCTGATGATGATAATTTTCCTGTTTGCTGGTTATTTGAAAATGAATAAAATAAAAGCAGTTATACGAAGGTAAAAGGGGAGACAAAAAACGATCATATCCCACCCTTTTCACTCGTTTTTTTCAGATACTGAGCAAGAAACAATCATTTTCCTTGAACGATGCGTAAGGAACAAGGTTTGCTTTCTATAAATGAGAGAGAACTTTGAAAGTAAGTTGAAAGTTTCCTTTTGAAAGAAAGTCTTGTGCAGAGAAAAGACATGGGGACTATTAGGAAGGAAGGAAAGACTTTGAGCTGTAAACAGCTGACCAGTTACCTTTCCATGAGCACTGATTGCATCAGTTAAAAGTAGGCTATACATAGAAGTTTGCAGCCAGGATGTGTATCATATAAATACCTAGCATATTTTTCCTATAGGTTGGTGAAAGGTTTCTTTTTCTTGAGGACTGGGATACCTGCCAAGTTTGGTTTTGGAATTAAAACTTTCTTGTAGTCTAAAAAATACGAGAGGGGGAGAGGAAATATCAAATAAATGTATTAATGACTGACAACCTCAATTCTTTCCCTCCGTGCTTTCCTCCCTCTTCCTTTTATATTCTTTGTGTTGTACTAACTCAGAGGAGTTGGAACTATTTTTCTTTGACGTGTTTTTTTTATTATTTTGCCTTTAAATATCTTTTCTGGCATGTGCACAAGCATGCGAAAAATGCAATCCAGATATATTGCAGAGGGATTTTACAAATGGTAAGGACTTAATAAGCTGAAAGCACCATCCCAGCTGAAAATATAACCGCATGTACGTAATACTAGAATGACTTATTTTTTATTATTATTCTGAATACGTTTAGTAAATTGGCTAAGTGAAATAATTTAGAAATACTTAGATCTTGGAGATGTTCCGTGTCCCTCATCTCAGCTCTCTGAAATTTTGACTACCTGCTCTCTGACTGATATTTCAGTAGAAGTAGTGAATGGGTATATTGTTGAAATGTTTACTAGTGGTTTGGAATATAGCTCTAAGACCGAATAGACGGAGTTGCTGGTGCTTTGTAGAGGACAGTGTGAGCGGGAGCAGCACGCTCCTGAAACCAGACTCCATCTGATGTTCAATCATGTCATCAACATCAGGGGGACACGTTTGCGAAATGCAGATAATTGTGAGTCACCTGTGCTGGCTTCGTGGTAGGTTTATCATTCCTGTGGCATCTTGAAAGACGGAGATGGGAACAATCTGTTAGATTGGCCCGTCCACCCCCACAGGCAGCCAAGTTGTTTCTCACCGTTCGGTGGTGCTTGAAGTGTTTTGTTTTGTTTTTAAAAAACACCTCTGTTGTAGCAGGAGTTTTCTTTATCATTATGAGGACACCCACTATTGCACTGGAGTTGCACTTAGTTCACAATGGGTCACTCATTTGACAGATCTCAGGAGGTGGGTTTTGGAAAACACTTCCCTTACTAATTGTCAGTCCACAGGACAGCACTTTCTATTCAGCTCTTCCCATAAAGACACCGCTGAGGGCAGTGCTAGCAGTCTCCGATCTCGGGTGGATATTTTGAATTAGAGGACATTTCAAACGACAATAGTTCCTTTTCTTCTCCAATATACTGGTAGCAAAGAAATACAGTTCTGTGTAGCATACATATCACTTTATGATACATATGTGAAGACAGCGGTGTTCAAGCAATATCAAGAGATTTCTGGCCCTAGATATTTTTTGTCCTTTGTAAAGCTTGTGAAATATATGCTTTAGTTTTCATTAAAATGAAATCTCTCTTTGATATTCAGCTTAAATATTTTTTCCGGGATATACTGTGTTGGGGCCTAGGAGTGAACAAATGCCTTTTTTTTTCCTGCAAAACATAGAGACGAAAAGATGATTTTTCTCTTCTGTTTTGTCAGTGGTTTTTTAGATGGAAAGGTTCAGGCAGGAACGTTTTGTCCAGCTCCACCATCTTCTCCTGGAGGATACGGGCGGCTGCACCTCCTGCAGCCGTCCAGTCGGGTCCGGTGGCAATGGGACGAGGATCTTGTTTCCGTGCGGGTAGGCAGAGGCACTTACAGACTCTTGAACGTGCCGCTAAAATGTCAGCTGGGCACGACAGCCTGTCCAGCCACCAATGCAGTGAGTCAGAACGATGCATTGATGGAGACAAATGATTGATCTTTGCAATGTGGTCTGCATGCTGCCGAGTCCCGTTAAAACTATGTGACCATTACACTCAGTGGCTTGGTTTTGTGAATTAATCTATACTGCTTCCTGGGATCTTGTTTTTTTCCCATCATCACCGAAATACTAAGAGATAATCCATAATTTCTTTTAAGAGGAGAAGCCCAGTAAAACAAACTGCCCCCTTCCTCATGCAACAACCCCCAGTGATAGAGAAGTGGGAGACTGAATTGAAATTAATCTCTTTCTCATCAGATTTTCAAGGACCACTCTCAACTTTTGGAAGTTTTTTTTTAATTATTAAATGGGTGGAAAAGGATGACAGCTCTCAAGGAATTAGTGTGCTAGTTAAAGTGAAAGTTTAAGATGGTAGAAGTTTAAGATGATAGAAGTGTGAAGTGAGAAAGTTGAAGATGGTAGAAGAGATCTGCAAAGTGGCCAAGTCCAGTCCAGCTGGTTGTCTGTGTCTGGATTCGCCAGCAGAATCCTTCCCTTTTCTCTGGTCTCTTCCTTTTGGGAATATGCAATACTCCAGCAGCCAGATCCCACCTCTCGGGACGGTGTATCCACAGAGGTGGTTACATGTGGGGCTGCAGCCAGCATGATGGAGAGCAGGAAGCACTTGTTGTGTTGAAAAGGTTTGTGAGGGGCTCCAAAATCTGGTCTCAGTGGTTCTTGTGGGGAAACAGCCAAGCTTAACTGACCGATACCTCCCCACTACCTTTCAAAATCAATTCATATTGCCCAAAAAGGTGGATCAATGTCACTTTTGGCATTGCTAAAGTGGAATTATCCCTCAGAAGAGTATGACTGGACCTCAGACATCCTTCCTGCCTCCAAAATATGAAGGCGGTGGTAGCCAAGGTTGGTTCTAGAGACAACCTCCTTTGTAGACCTTCCCCTTGTTCTGCAGAAATAGGAGATACCATTAAATTACTTGCCCAGCTATGTGCATATTCTCCATGCAGGTGGTTTCCTTACACTGATGAGGCAGCTGCAATGTTCCTGCCCAAGCCACAGAAAATGCTAACTGTGCCTTTAAAACATCTGCACAGTGACTTGCCTTTTTCCCTTGATCTTGCTTTTCGATGCCATCTTCCTAACAAGGGAGTTGTTACCCAAAGACTTGTTATCCCTCTCTCTGCTGACGACTTGCCTGACAGCTCTGTCTGTATGTAAATTAACTTTTTTTTTTTATCCAGAGGCATTTTGGTTTTGGCAGTCTCATCAAAAAAGCATATTCTGCTTTAAATTACCCCCAGTTCTCCAAAATGCCTCCCACACCACGCTTAAAAATCATTCTTTCTTTTTCTGATTGGGAGTTTCAGCAACACTTAAGTCTTAAAATAAATGGCTTGTTTGCGGTTGGATACTCTCCCCCCACAGACTCCTTTTGTTATAAATATATGCACATCTGTTTGGTTAATTATTTGATCTTCCACATGAAACCCAGTATCTGATTTTTTATTATTACTTTTTATTTTTATTTTTTTTTAAAGAAAAAGTTTGTCTGAGCTGATCCTAGAAGATCCTCTCATTTGGGGTCACAGCAGCTTTCATTCCTTCGCCTTTCGGGAAGGAGTCCAGTGTCAGTCACTTATCATAAATAATCAGCCTCATCAGGTTACCGCAGAGATTCAGCCAATTGCAGACATGCGGAGGGTAAATCTGGCCTTAACTCCAGGCTGAAAGTGGCCTTTCAAAACTAATTTGGGGATTTGCAAAACGACAGACAGGCTCTCCTTGTGTGCTGAGTTGCCTGCTCCTTGTTGTTGCTGGTTGGGTGTTTTTTTTTAATTGCCTAGTTAATATAATCTGACACACTTCTAATGGCCCGCTGGTGAGTTCAATAGGGTAGTCGTTTTCATCAGGTGCTGGTAATAGGGTAAAGGAGCTCAGTTTAAAACTTGTTAAAGATGCGGCAATCTTTTTTAGAAGCTCGCTGTTAGCAGCTCTTCTGGAGGCTCTGCTAAAAGATATTAATGTCAGGAGTTGTTTTGCTACCAGAGGCTCAAGCTGAGTCCTCTGTGCGCTCGTGTACGTTTGGTAAGTAGGAAATCGCCAGCCTCTGTGACAAATCCTGGAGCTCGGCTTTGGGATGCAGCATCCCCAGCTGAGCCGGGGCAGATAAGCTGCATCCCAGGAGAAAAAAACCCTCTATGTTGCGAGTCCAGGTCCGTCATGAGCACAGGAGGAGATGGGTTCCTCACTGTGCTCTTTGGTAGAGATTTTCCTGGGAAGAAGGTCTATGTTTTTAGAGAGCAGGGAGAGAAACGTGAGTGAAGCCACAGGCTGCTCTTGTAGAGCTTGTTCTGGAAGCTGCAATGGGGACTAAGCAGGGGGATACCTCAGCTCGAGCTGAGTATTGTCACGTCCAGTGCCACGGCCATCCAAGCTACTGAAGCATTCACTGCTCTTGATGGAGTGAGATCTATTTACGTGTTTATGGGAAGAAATGACTGCTCTTGAATTCCTCAAATGCTCCCAGCAGCAACTCTTGGCTCTGCCCCTCATCAGGGAGGAGCTGGAGTGATGGGGTGAGAAGTATAAGCTCCGAGTGCAAAGGCAGGATTTTCAGGCTACAGCTCCTCCTTTAAATATGTAGTTTCTTCTGAAACATTAGACAAAGTGGTAGACCTGAAGAGGTCTTAGACTAACAGTGTTTTCTATTTCTACACACTTTTAATTTCCTGTTCTACATGTTGCTTCATTCACATTATGGTTTTCTTAACAGTTTTGACCATTTTTAAAAATATCATTTTCCTTGCTTGACAGTCCTGGGTTGCAGAGAGAATCTGCAATACTTTTCCCTTATCCCTTTTCACATGTCTGAAGGGAGGAGAACAGGGCTCGCTTTCAACCCTTCTTTGCCTTTGCAAATAGGCGTGAGTTGAAGCTGTGAGATCATTTAGCTTTACAATATGCACAGTTTGGGTACAGGCTTGTGCCTTAACTTTGAAGCACAAGCTCACTTCTAATTGGAAGCCGCTCAGGCTTTATTGAAGTGGTCAGTGTTATTTCATCAGAGCCTTTTGATCTTCATGGTTCCTTGGCACATGTCTTAGTAACTGAGCTACTGCAATTTGCTCTCTGATCCTTGCTTTTACACAGCCTCTGCTTTTCCTGTGTGTGGGTCTTTGATTGACATCGTGAGCGAGGAGACCCATAGCGTGAAGCATGGGGTGGAGTTTGGGCATCTACCTTCCATCCACTGTGTTGCAGAAGGACCCCACAAGCTGCACATGAAGCTGTTAATAACCTTGGGCACATCCTCTCCCTCCCCCCCGCCAAAAAAAGAAAAAAAGAGAGAGTAAGATGACTGTATTTTGCAAATGGTGGCAGGGGAAAGGACGATTGAATTGTATTTCATGAGTCTCTCTGCACGGATGTGAGTGCCGACCTGCCACACAATGTCACTCCCCTGTCATAGCAACATGCACGCTGCAAAGAGCACCAAAGCAAGTGAAAATGTGATGTTTTCATCTTGCAAGGGGGAGTGCACCGTGGTGAGACCCTGAAGAAGCTTCGTGATGCCCTTGGTGAGCTGGACAACTGCCCCATCTGCTCCGTGCCGGGTCTAAAGACTGGGCATAGCAGTTGTGCTTGGTCTGCTCTCCTCCTCCCTTTGCATCGTGGCTGAGCAGGGAGAGCCTTGCTTGTGCCCTCCTATCACGTTGCTATCCCTTTTATTTTCTTTGTGATCACCGCTGGAAATTTTGTCCGATTAGAAGAAACTTTTACCTCTATTAAGCCCCCGAATCTCCATCAAGCGTCTGATAGACTGGGCCCTAACGGCAGCCGCTTTACTTCTTTTCAGGCACCATCCATCAGGCTGACAGTGACTGCCGATGGGCCAGTCATATTGTCTATATTTCATACACAAACATCAGGCCTGCTGACAGCACTTTGCACACTCGGAAATTGCTTTTGCTGTGAGCTGAATTTCAACTAGAGCTTTTTTGCTGGCTCCATCTCTCAGTGTTTATGACCCTCAGGAGCAGAGGAACTGCTGTGAATAGATAATGCTGAAAGCACTCTTGTAGCACAGAAGGTTTCATGTCTGAAGTATTTAATGTTTACAGCAAATTTGGTGTTTGTTAATTTGCATTTTTATTCATTCCTTAAAGAACTGTCACCTTATTCTTCTGCTTGTCCTCTGTACAGATGTGTGGCAATTTCTGCTGGGAGGATAGCGCCGATGGGCTGGGGGGAAAGGCCGGGAGGTGTTAAGGGGTGGGAGGAAGGCTGAGTAGAGCCACAAAGTGCTCCATGGCTTGGGCAGCACATCCCAAAAACGCTGCTTGGAGGATGGGGGGAAGCACGGGCTTGTAATCAGGGCAGAGTTACCCCCCTGCTCCGAGCCTGAGTAATTAAAACGGATAACTCATCATCTGTTTAAACATCGGCTCTGCCAGCACACGGGGAAGAGGCTGCAACCTGGGGGGATCGTGCCTGCTTGTCCTCTCCTTTTAAAGACCAAACAAATTATTTTCATTATTGGAAAGGAGAGCTCCCCATCCGGCACCTGAGTTGTATTTCTTGCTGGTGCTCGTGCTGCAAGTATTATATTTGTGCACACGCGCTGGCTTGTACCTAGGTAGGTCTGCAGGGGTCAGACAGTGGGTATGTGGGTGAGCCTGTGTCTTTATGCCAGGGTGCCTGTTTTTATAGGAAAGGAGGTGAGTTTGTTTTCACCTCTGTGTGTGTTTCATGCTATCCCTGCGTGTGCCTCGGTATCCCTCGGCAGCTGAAGAGTGGACGGGGAGGAAATAAAGATGGTTGTTTAGGAAGTTGTGCAGCAGCTTCAGCTGAACTATGCGGGTCACACGGATTAACCCGTCCCTACCGACTGCTCCCCAGGCAATCAGTGTGCTCTGGCCGGCCAAGCGGTTTTGTAAGGACTGTAAAAAATGTACGGAGACGCATTCCTGTAAAACCATCGCTTACCTGAAAGCTCAATGAGCCATGAAATTCAGGAAAAGAACAGCCATTTCCTGGCAAAATGTAATATTAAATGTCTCAAAATTAAAGTCCAAGCTGGTATATTCTTGATGTGCAACTAGAGTAACCTATGTTCAAGTAACATTAAAGAGAAATTGTCAGAGTAAAAATCCCATGTTAACAGGAAGGAAAAAACATCCTCAGACTTTCCCCTGTTGTCAAGAGCAGCTTATTACATAGGTGGTTGAAACTGAAAGATTTAAAAAGTTTTATTTATTCTTCCTGTTATCCTAATGGCTTTTTTTCCCCTTTGGACAATTTTCTAGCGCGGAGAGAGCTGGAGACTCGGATAGTCGGTTTGTCTGCATGTGTGGTTGATTTTATTGTCGTACTTGAGCTCAATGATCTTCTGTTTGGGTTGCAAGCCGTAAAGGATAGCATTTAATCTCCATCTTCCTTTTTTCATAAGGCATCACTTACATTAGTGTTAGTGGTTTGAGGTTTTTCGGTTGTTTGGTTGTTTTTTTTTTTGAGGGTGGGGTGTTTTTTTCCTCTCCTTTTATGCTTTGGTTTTTAAACAGAAACTGAATGTTGTGCCTATAAGTATCTGACAGAGTTAAAGAATGGCATTTCTATTTCCAAAATAATTTAACTACATGAAAACTGTGGGGCAAAACTGATTTTCAGGAGACAGTTTTTTTATTGATGATCTCTCGTATGACCTTTTGCATGATTATTGTTGAGGTATGAGAATAGGAGGAGTATTCCCTGCATTGATTTAACCTGAGGTAAGAAGCACTAAATACAAGCAAGGGTGGTTTCCTAAGTAAACAGCACATTTTCCAATAACAGGCTACCTGGATGTTCGTATTACAGTAACTCTCGTGCTTCCCTCCTGCCACACAGGGAAGGGAGCTGTGGCTGGGTGTGTGTGATCACGAGTTGTTTGTAGTGCAGCCCTTCCTGGGAGCTCCTGTGCTGATCAGCATCCCGTGGAATCTGCGTTTACCGTACACGAGGAGAAAGTGTGTCCTCCGTCAGGAGGTTGTGATTTATGAAGATTAGGCAGACAGGCATTCTGCAATCCCTATTATAAAAGGGAGAGCTGAGAGGAGCTGAATGACTTGTTGAAGGTCAAACGCAAAGCCTGTTGCAGAACTGGGAAATCAGCACACGTATTGTGCACTGATATGGAGGCTTCCTGCTCCTTCTACCTCTGGTGGCTCGGGAACAGCTGGGTCGGAGCCTCCTGGAGCCAGCATTGTGGCACGAGTGCTATGAGACAGCAACCTTCAGGGTGTGATAAATGAGCCCAGTGAATCAGGTACCATCGCAGAAATCCACAAAATAAGAGCCCTGTGGGAACATGCACCCAGGTAGCTGATGCTGCGCCCCTGCCTCCAGTGAGGTGGAACAGGGCCAACGTGATGAGTTTTTCCTGGAATGCTTCATGTTTCCACACCAAAATGGAGCAAGCGAGGTACACGGTGCAGAATGTGGAAAATAGCGAAGCACATGGAATAGTTTGCCTGAAAAAAAAAAAAAATCTAACTTCTTTTCCTGTATCCTTTGATGGTAGGAGTTGCACTCAACAATGAAAATCTGTTTCCCATAATTATGTCCTTATCCTCAAGAAATATGGAGGGAGAGATTAATTTCTTTTTCCCTATGTGTAACTTTTGCAGTCCAATCCTCTGTCTTGGCCACACTTGAAAATGGGCCCTCACATAAAAAGACCTCCATGTAGTAGATGGAGCCTTTCCCCGTCATGTCAGCACAAGCAGGAGCAGCAGAATAACGGATAGAAATGGAAGGTGTTGGTTGACCACGTCCGACCTCCTGCGTGACCTTGGGCGAGTTTGTTTTCCCTCCGAGTGCTCCAGTGTGCCAAGCTGCAGGGTGACGCTGAGAAGGGTAATTGGTGAGCGGCCTCGAGATCTGCTGAGGATTAAACGTGCTACGGGGAGCACGGGCGTATTGAAGAGCAGCCGCGGTTATCTGTGGTGCTTATGGAGAGCTGCCCTATTAGGGATGCTGTGGCGGTGGCTACAGCACGTGCAGGTAGATGAATAGATGGGGAGTCTGTCTTGGAGCCATGTGTATGATTTCACTACAGGAAATTTGACAGTGTTCCTGAGCTGTATCTGGCGGCAGCGCGGGTGAAGGGGAAGAATGCACAGCTATTATACGATGTAAGTTATGATGGGCTCTACTGAGGGGGAGAAAGAATACAACCACTTAACTCTTCCCTTTGATAAATCTACACGTGGCCGTTAGAACATAAACAGCTGCAAAGCAATGGAGAAAGTGCTTGATGATGGTTTTTATCAACTTCCAAGCTCCTCGCAGAGCAATAAGTGATTTTTTGAGAGTCATGGGGACTTTGACTCTCAGAAGTGGCTATCTACCATACCAGGCAGCATGATAGTCTAAAGCAATAAAATATCCTGCAGACTTATGGGATGTGCGGCAGGCTCAACCTTGGAGTGGCATCTCTTTAGGTTTTGCTCTTCTTTCTCTTTTCTCCCTCATCATGGTAGTCTTTAGGAAGCAATTTTCTTCTGTTGTTGTGTGATCCTTAGAAATGAGCTCATAATCTGACCCCTGTTCTCTGGGTAAGGACAAGAGTTTTTCAGGAGTTTGAGTTGGTTTTGGTGGTGGTGGTGGTGGCAGTTCTTGTGAGTCTTGTTTTTCTCTGACCCTGTTTTGATAATATCTGATACCCATGGCTAGATGCACATCTATAATGCATATATGAAATGGCAGGAAGTCCCATGGAAGAATTGTTCTGCTTAGGAACATTGGATCCTCGCCTCTCTCCTTCCCCTTCAACATGCACATGGGTATGTGTGTATATGCTTAATCTGTAGTGTGAAAATAAAATCTAAAACCTCCCGAGAGGATTTCTGTGATCCTTTCAGGACACCCGCTGCACCGTTTCAATTTTAGTTTAATAATTTCTAAACATCTGAGATTATTTAGCAAGTACGTATGGGAAACTTTTTTTTTCCTGTAGATAAGAGATAATAATTTATTTCCATGCCAAAAGGTTAGTAAATTTTGCCACTTCATTGCTGATCTTTATATTGTCGTTTATTGTAGAATCATCAAGAAAATAAGTTTGTCATGGAAGGGACACCTAAAAAGGTGTGCAATTCCCATGATTTGTTCCTCCAGAGCATTCCTGGTTATTGATATATTCTGTCAGTTAAGATTTACATCATTGATTAGTGTGATTTAGAGTGTCATGGCTTCACATTCTTGGAGCCTTTCTAGCAAAGCAAGCAATTTAAAGTCATTGCATGTGATGCTACATTTCAAAGCAGTAACTCAGCTGCACTGTTATGTTTGATCCAGCATTTACTGCCTACCTAATATAACAACTGGCAGTTTATAAACTTTGAGATTAAAATGATGAGAGCTTTTGAAACTCGTATAATAGTAATGAAGAAGTGTGTGAATGCCGATGGCCTTTTTTGCATTTTTCTGCAGCATGTTCAAGTATTTGGAAAACCTGTTCACAGATGTGTGTCCAAGCCATGAAGTGCACATTGGCTATCGAACTCCATCTAGCCAGAGAGTTCGGAGTTGAAGGGTCTGTTTTCAAGACAATTTTATGCAATCTGAATATCTGTCTGTCTGCAGTACCTCTCTGCTCAGAGCAGGAAAGTGACCTGCATTTTTTATTTCTTTAAGCTTCATAATTAAATGGATTATTATCATAGGAGTGTTTATTGCCCTGTCCTTAACAATGCCACAAGATACCAGAGTAGCCAGACTTCAGGTCAGGCTGTGTCAAGCAAATTTCAGATTCCTAAGAGCATCCGCACTGTTCAGGAGCCAGACTGGATCTCCCCGTCTGTACCCCTGGAATCACAGACTTTCATACCCCTGAATTTCCATATTCTGCAAAGGTTGTCTTGGCAGGAACTCTGCCTTGGCTTATCAAATATTACACTACCTCTGCTTCCAGAGAACTAAAATTTCCCCAGGTCCTTCCATACAGCCTATCTGTAACATACCTGTTGACATGAAAACAGAAGTTTAAAAAAGTGTAATTCATAGGAAAAGTCTAATTATTTGTGACATTTCATCCATCATGTCCTAAGCTTCTCCAGAGGAAAGTAGTAACATTTCGTCTCCTTGACAGCAAACAACACACTGACGGACTGAAAAATGTTGTGCTATATTTCGAACTGCAGCATTTATGAGTAAAGAGCAAGTGCAAAATAAATAGCAAGAGTAAAGATCTCTTCCCCCCCACATAAGTAGGGGGCAGAAGCTTGGAGAGCTTTCTAAAAGCTTTCTCCTGGGTTACTCTGGGCAACTACAGACCAGTGAGCCTCACCTCCGTCCCCGGAAAAGTGATGGAACGGCTGGTGCTGGCCACTGTCTCTAGGCATGTGGAGGACAAGAAGGTGCTCAGGACTAGTCAGCATGGATTCACAAAAGGGAA
>JAWLRI010000763.1:4248460-4304153 GCA_034781795.1 Crypturellus tataupa
TCTTCAAGACCCGTTTGGATGCTGCCCTGTGCCATGTGCTCTAGGTGGCCCTGCGTGTGCAGGGGAGTTGGACTAGACAACCTCTTGAGGTCCCTTCCAATCTTAGGTATTCTATGATTCTAAAAAACAAAGCAATCCTTCAGAATAACCAGAAGTTCTCTGGGTAAGCAATGCTTTGGGCAGCAGCTCTACAGCAATACTGCCCAGCCTACCCTTGTGCTCGCCTGAGCTCCGTGATGCCCGGGTGGACATCGCAGCTTAGAGATCCATGGGGGTTGACTGGGGGCTCCTTGCAAACTGGCCCTTGAGATTTTTCCCTTCCCTGTTTCTCAGGACTGGAAAAGGAGTGTTGATATGATCTAAAGGGTAGAAAAGCAGGGCAAGTTCATGCAGCTTGCTCTTCTAAATTATTTCTAAAGATGATACCTAGACATCTTAAGCACTGTGGTCAGTTTATACCCAATCTGACTTTTCTGAATCCTTTGAGTCCCGATTACTTTTTCTCCAATGTGCCAAGCTAGCTAAATCTACATATTAGATTAATTTCCACTCTTCAGTAAGTGGACTAATTCTCTAATTAGATTAATTTCCTTTTCTTTCTCTATTGCTACTGTTAGATTTCGAACAAATGTTGGTAACCATTTGGTCATGAGTAGCTCATCTCTTTCTACACGGATCTTGTAGTTCTGCCTTCAGAACTAGATGCTTATAGTTGAGAAACCGCAGGTCTCCTGCACTTCAAGAAAAAGAATTTCAGCTTTCCGCACACGTTCAGGTATTTGATTCATACTGTTTCCTTGGTAATCAAATGGGAAAGGGTCTCTTCCATACCTCCAGAATCTGGTGCTTGTGAAACCTGTTGTTTCCATCCATTGGTGGATTCTGAAGGTCTTTTGTGATGGCCTCTAAATACAGCTCTTGAGCTAATATCCTATTGAAGATCTTACATTTGCCAAAGTTAGTCATTTACACAAAACCTGAAAAAAAGCAAGAGTATAGTGGGGTATCAGCTGAATCTTCTATGTGGGAAGTCTGATGGAGAATAATAAGGACCTGGAACATGTTGAAGTTGTTGAGACGTTCTTCCTTTTCTGATCTAGTGGTTTAGAAGAAGCTCTTTAAAAGGAGGAGCTGACAGAATATTACTCCTTTTTATTTTTTGACTCTGAAAGGCTGCCGTTGTTCTTTGAAGAAAAGGCAAGTTTATATAGCTGTTCCTAATCTTTTGTAGCATGTAGGCTTTCATTTTCATTTTCTTTGATTTTCATTCTTTCTCTCTCTTTTTTTTTTTTTTTTTTTTTTTTAATATTTCCCCCCTTTTTTTTGTTATGCACACACACACAAAAAAAAAAATCCTCAGGAGTACATCATGATCCAAGCTGTATTTTCTGTTTATTGCCACCAGGTTAATAACAGTAATGGTGCGAGGAGAAAATGAAGTGTTATGTAAAATCCTGCATTGCAGATTTTGGTGCTGATGCAAAGAGCTCAATAAAGTGTAACACTTTAATCATGGAGATAAAAATCGCACAGCAGCTTCACAGTCTTCCAAGATGCAGAGCCTTAAGACAAAATAGAAGTGGGAGAGAAACAGACAACATTATCGAGTCCCAGAAAAGTTAGCAAAGAAAACATCCCACTTTCTTTCCCTGTGACGCTTTGATTCGGTCTTTGTATTCACAAGATAAACAATTGAAAAGTGTGTATATGAATTTCCTGGTATTAGAGAGAGCAAAATGCCACAGCCTTATACACAACTCGGTGACATTTACAGGAACCTGGGAACCTTTTAGAAAAACAAAACAAATGACCCCTCCCACCCCAACAGGAAAAAAAAAAGCAACTATGCTATAGATTGGGTTTTTGTTTGTTTTTCAAGCGGCCCAGCATCATGTTAGGTGTGTTGGTCTTGAGAATGATTTCTGCGTTATAGCGGAGGAGTCAAGTTTAGATGGTGCTTAGATTCTGAATCTCTTCCTTCTCCTTGAGATTTGTGTCTCTGCTTCCTGGCTGCAGTTTAAGATTATAGTCCTGTGAAACAATGCAAAATAAAGTTTCACTGGGAGGTGAGAAGAAGAGCTGGTCAGCTCATGGTGAGGCACCTGACTGTAGCTGTATGCAGAGTTTATTCTTCTTGGACAAATATTAAAAAAAGAAAAAGAAAAAAAAAACATGCACAACTTGGCTGGTGCAGAGAGGAAGATGGATATGATTTCTTGTGTTCGTTCCATTTTGCCAAAAAATGCAGGAATATATATGGTTTAGAGGCAGCAAGAATATCTAAGGTGAGTCAGAAGAGTGTCCTGTTGCTTTGCTGCTGCTACCTGCAAAGAGTGGCTGAGTATACTTGGGAGAATCTGTGCCTCAAGCCTAGTGACTATCCGGCCACCCCTGTCAAGTGCTTGTCCACACCAGAGAGGTGCTGTGTCAGTAGAGGAGCCGTTCCAGGGAATTTAACATATTCTGTGTGAAAGGAGGGTTTTAGAAGGTGCTTGACCTTTTGTGGATCAGCTGTCACCAGCTAGAGAAGCAAGGCAGCCAGCTGGGCTGAGCTGTCCTGTGCTCGGATGAGGAGGAGGGAGAGGCCTGTGTCTTAACCTTGTCCCAAGGTCTCAGTGGATCCCAGTGCGCCCAAACCTTACGTGTTTGCAGACCATTAGCACTGCCTGTTTTGAGCTACCTAGTTAGTCCTTTGAGTGAGTTTCAAGGTTAATTCAAGAGCAAGCTGAACCTTGCAGGGGCTTGAAGGTAACTCAGAAGGGTTAATGTTTCCACCGAGATAACTGTGTGTCTGGAGAGACCCAAAGTTGAGACTGCAGCTGTGAACAGTTCCTGTCAAGCCAGACAGAGGCACATGTATTAGCAGGTTTGGGTAACTGATAAACTCAGTCATCACTGCTTACCTATGATATGTCCATCATAAAGAGTGCCTGATTACATGGCTGGCTTAATCCATACAGCGTCAAAGCTGACATTTTATATTACTTTATATCCTCTTGTCCAGCTGAGTTCACTTATGTGGAATTAACAGATGTCAGGATTGTACATTGTGGACATGGCTGCCGAGGAAATGCACACAAATGAACTGCTTTTTGTAGTGTGTTAGAGGTGGCTGTCTAAGAGGTGGCTAATGGGGTTTCTCTAACTCAGGAGACTGTGGGAAGAGCTGAGGGGTGAATCAAATTGACATCGTTTTGGACGTCAAAGCTTTATCCTAGTGGTTTTCCTGAGGTAGACTAACTGCCTTTTTGCTATGTGTGTTTATTGGAATAAGCTCTTGATTTCTGCAGGTATGTTACAACGTTGGTTGCCTCTTGATGCAGCTGTGTTAGTAACATGATGATCCCAGGGCTAGTCTTCACATTTGGAGTAAAGGATCAGGAAGGCTTTTATGAAATGAGTATTTTGAAAGACAACACTTACCTTGCTTTGGAAGGTTGCAGGCAACTGGATGGGTTGGACCAAAACCCAATAAAAACAAGGCAGTTGGGGCCTTAAGAACCCAAACCCTCTTGTGGGATGAGCCTCGCTGCAGGGCAGACCTGCACGGTGCACCAGAGGCCAGGTTCCCTTGTTGGCCTGGTGGCACCTGCTGGTGTCACCTGAATCTCCTTTCAACAGAAACCATGGATGGAAATGACCCATCTTGGCTTTTCTCTCATGCTGGATACGTGGCCAGCAGAGCCCAGGGACACAACTATCGCACAGCACAGCTGGCCCACGAAGGTGGACACAACTGTACAGACCCAAGCCTGGGGATGAGGGCACTGATCATCCATTCCTCTGGTAGTCTCCTCAACCCAGTTACCAACCCATCGCTCAGAGGTGGTATTCCTGGTTGTTCAAGGAGAAATCTAAATGCTTATAAGAGATAATAAAAAGATTTAGAATAGGTCCATAGCATCCGTTGCTACAGATGGCTAAGTATGAACACATTCCTTTGGTAAACTGCGGCTTGTCAGGTGCTTCTGATATTCCTGCTCCTGTTTTTATTTCCTGCTCTTTCCCCCACACCTCTCCACACATTTGATTTCTACAGTAATTCTACATAAATCATCTGGTTTATTCTCTTGGGGGGGATAATATACAAAGAGATCCAAGAGCTGACTGAGCTGAAGAAGAGTTACTGTTCTCCAAATAACTAGGCTCTCTTGCCCAGCTGATCATGACAGAGACATCTGGCAGCCTGTGGCCCATGTAGCTCTTGGTGCTGAGTGGACCTGGAAATGAGTGGGCACCAGTGGGTCAGGGCAGTGGAAATTAGGGTGTTTTTGAGGCTGGCTTGCCTGCCAAAAATGTGTGTGAGAATACAGGGTTAGTCTGAAATAGGGCTTAAATACTTCCTGAGTGAAAAGGATGGAAGTGGGTGCGAGTACACGGGGATTAATTGATATAGGTAATGCCTTTAATTTGGGAAGGATCAGAAGTGCTAGAGTTGCTTGTTGCAAAAGCAGTAGATATTTTTCAGGTTTTTAGAGTGGCAGAAAGGGGAACTTGCTTAAAATAGAGAAACCAGAGTGATGATGGATGAACATTAGAATGTACTTTGTGATAGTGAGTCAATGCTTGAGACAGCAAACTAAGATCAGAAGTGCCATCTGTTTGAAACTTTACAAAGACCACCTTTGTCTCCTTTCTCATTTATATGCAATGGTTTTAATACTACGTAATTATGGACCTATTCTTAATCATATTATTATCTCTTATAAGCACATACCTCCTGCCTTAAACACAGTCATACCAGCAAGGAAGTCAGGGTCGTTGTAGCACTGAAATCTCCAAAATAATTTAATTGCTTTGATTTTCAGATTGATAGTGACCCACTGTACATCTGGAAATGTAGGTGTTGTTTTCAGGAAGCTGCATTTGGCATAATCTGCTTCCTGGGGACAGGGCGCAAGGAGATCACAACCTCTGGACTCAGCTGTTGAACAAATCCCTGCCAGGTCTAATAGCCAATGCTCCTTTCCCTTTGATTAGCTGGGCCTCTGTCACTGCTGAGTTGAACATTGTTCACTTAATGAATAGTTCCCAGAATGCAAATTCACCTGTTGTCCTTCCACTTAGGAAAATTGAGAGTTTTTAGTCTTTTGTACTCTGCATTCAAGAGATGAGAGGGGAAAAAAGCACCTAAATGCCTCCATTTAAATGTAAATTTTGACTTTTCACGTCTGACTAAGTAGGATGTTTGTTTTTATAAACAATATATATAAATAAAAGCCATAGAATTGAAAGAATAAAATCCCTCTCTTGTTATTGATATATTTTCCACACAGTAATCTTTGCTCTCATCGTGTTATGTATTTTTCTGTTCCTTTTTACTTTAAAACTAATTTTGCTGTGAGAACAAGAACAGGCGATCATTAGGAGGAAATACTCTGTCGCTGGCTTTCGCAGAGAAAACATGCCATCTGCCTAATGTGTTTCATCTTGTGTCAGCCTAAGATGTGTTGTTTAGGCTTAACATGCCAGTCACTAGCCCAGAGAGGGTGCAGGCAGCAGCTCTGACATATCTCCTGGCTGGGACTCTGAATCCTCCTGCCTTTCAGAGTCTCTGCTCGCTCTGAAATAAGCCATGAGGTTTTGGGGCAGAAAATACTGTTCTGACCACCTGCTACGTGCACACATTAGAAACTGAGAGGCATTTGTGCAGGATAGTTAAAAGGTTTGGGAAATATTTGTGGAAATATCATTCTACGCTGTTGAGAAAGGCCCAGCCAAGATCCCCTTGGCCATGGAGTATCTCAGTTCCATGTGTGTCTGAAGGGGTGTCTCCTTGGTGGCACCAAACAGGGCAAACTTCACCTTTCTCTACTCTTTAGCGAAAAGTTGGAGAAACCATATGGTGAAGAGTCATGCAGAGACCTGAACTTGAGTCCCCAAAGCAGATGAACCATGTTATTGAGAACTCCTGAAGCAGCAGAGCTCTACTGGCCGCCTTTCTGGAGGTAGCTCACTTGGCACAAGCCCAACTCCCTTGTAAAGCCTTGGGCAAGAAGCTTTGTGTGGACTTGGGGTGAGGACACGTGTTTGGGCTCAGTGCTGTGGTGAGAACTTGTTGGTGGCAGTGCTTCAGAAATGGCCCTTCTCGTTTATCGGATATTTCTCTTTCATCCACAGACGTTTTCCTGATAAATGGATGGTGTGTGTCTCAGCTGGGTAAACGTAGCTGGTCGCATTTTGTTACACTGTGTGTAATAAAGACTTTAGCTTATTTTTTTTATTAAGAAAAGAAGTTGGCAGACAGCTTTAAATGTCTGCCTAAGGACAAAACGAACTGAGTTTTGTAGATAGCTGCTTTTTTTTTCTTAATAAATAAATAAATTGAAAGATTTTTATGTTGATAATAAAAATAACTAATGCAGAGCTTTTTCCACTAGTGCCTGGAGACATGGACAGATGTGGGATTTTGAAGGGATAAAGAATTGAAATGTGTTGGCAGGTAGTTGCTATAAAAATGACTATCCTTCCTGCCTCTTATTACAGACCAGCATCCAACAAATGAAGAGTCTCTAAGAAAGGTAACGATGATGGGATCAGGTTCCAAACATCAGAGGTGAGCAGAAACCTCCCACCTTCAGAGAAATTTTAAGTTAGAGCAATGTGGTTGGGAAAACGGGAAGCTTTATTAGGGGAGGCTTCTGGACTTTCTCCAGCTCTGAAAATACTGTTGTGTGGGGGGTGTGCCGAAGGGAAGAAACTGCTGGGGAAAATAGAGAGCAACAGAGCAACTTCAGTAAAAGTTTGGTTTGCCTGTGAGGCGTCTGTCGAAGTTTTGTGTGAACACGTTCTGCTTCCAGAGAGCCTTCACTAAGCTGCCATTGCACACGTGGTTTGGGTCTTCTTGTGTTGCCTACTGAATGAGAGGGTAAATTATGTGGTGTTCCTTTAGTTGCCTTGATTGGCAGAGCCAGAGACACGTATTTGGAAAGGCCAGGTCAGCATCTTGGGACAATTTAGATGTGTTTTCTGCCATGAAGAGGATGGGGCAGATGTGACTCCTCTTTACATCATTATGAGTTTGGACACACCATCAGCTAATATGTTACATTCTATAATTTCATCCAATTATGAAGAAATGTCATATTCTGACATTGACATTTGCAAAGGGAAATATGTTGGTATTTCTTTTTTAGCTGAGTTATTCTGTGTAAACCAGCTAAGGTTTAGGTTAATCCATTGAGGGGTGATAAAACAAAAAAAAAAGTATACAGTGCTTTTAACAGCTATTACTGTAGTTAAATATCTTTTTTCTTTAAAACAGCAATACCCTTGCACTAACGTGCTTATTGTCTCTTCTTTTGACATCAGACTATTGATTTGAAACTTTGCAAATGATAAAAATATGTAAAATCTGGCATACCTTTTTTTGATTTAAGCAAAATCGATGGCAAGGGATTCATCTGCTCCAATTTTAGGACTAAACTGAGGAGCCCGTGCTAGGAGGGCAGTCAGATTTGGCTTCCTCTCTAGCCAGTGAACTGAGAGCAAGAGACCTCCAGAGTGATCCAGATCTCAGTGGTTTCATTCACGTGTTGAAAAACCTTTATCTAAGTCTGAAAGACCCACAGCACAGGGTCAAAGACAGATTTTTTTGTATTATCAGAGGATGACGGCCATTTGTTAATGGGGGCTTAACACTTCTACAGCAAGCTGGACCTGCAGAAGAAGGATTATGAGATTGAAGTAAGCAGACTTCAAGGAATCAAGCAATTTGTCCAATGCCACATCTACAAACATAATTAGAACAGGAAGTTGGCTTCCCAGCCCAGGCTGAAGAAAAGACCACTCTTGAGCCTAGTATGTCTGTTTTAGTTGCTGGTGACAGCCAAGTTGATGTACGACATATTTAGACTTTATCTATTACTTGAATTGCCTGTGTCTTTCCAAAGATCTTGACAAACCAGAATTATATTGCTTCACAAGAGCATCAGATTGTAGGGCCAATCTGTTGAAGCCGTCAGTAAAGTGTACTACTGAGTTGGCTGGTCATTCTAGTGTTTAATGTAACTCACCACTTGAAAACAGTGTGTGGACCATCAGTGCTGATGCACCGTTTAGGAGAGCAAGGATCAACATTGACCTGATATACCTACAATTCAGAGCAAATTGCTTTTCTCTCTGTTGTAGACAGCTGTAGCATTTACAGAGGATAGAAGGATGAAAACAAGTTTAAAATGTTTCTTGCTGTTCAAAGATTGATTATTTTTTTTTGCGTACACGTGCTTATAAACGTGTACATATACATGTATGAAAAGTAGAGAAGAATAAACGAACAAACTTCATCCTGACTTTCGCTGTCAACTGTTGCCAATGTGGGTCAACTGCCACTATCTGGGACAGGAGATGTCCTTCCTCAGAGTCCTGCAGTAGATTTGTTTGTTTGTTTAGTTATGCCCTTCTGAATTATCTTCAGATTGTCGTTCTTCTGATTATTTCTTATACCATTTTGCTGAATCTCGAGTCTCTTATGTTATGTGAGATGAGCCTCTTTTTTTTTTTGTGTAGGAAATCATGGTCCCCAGTATGTGCTTGCAAGGGATACAGTGTCTTTGAGATCTTGTGACTGTATTTAGAGCCACAGTTAGCCACCCCGCTGTCTGGATTGACAAGCAGAGTACAAGGTGACATTGCCTTCAGCAGCACTGTTGCCTGTTGACCACTGAGAGTTGGGGGATATTCGAGGGAAAGAAAGTTTCAGATACGTCTGATGCTGGTAAGTGCCTTGCAAAAGGCACAATGTGTTGTGCTTTCAGCCATAAAAGAAGATCTTTCTAAAATGACCATTACATTTTAGCTTTGTAGCACTGTATAGATAATAAATACTGCTGGATGTAAAGCACAGAGAAAACGTTCTGCAGTTTGACGCAAAATACTCTGCTGATCTGTAAGACTGGGCTGTCTCTGAGTCAGTAAAATCTGAGAAAGCCTATTTTTTCCAGCTGAAGTTGAGTCTTGGGTCAAAAAAGAGAATATTGGGGACAACTCTACTTTTTAGTATGCTTGCCCAGTGCCAAGCAGTTGTCTGGTGTACAGTCCCCAGTCTCTTCCAGCATCCTTGTGTTGCTGTTTATTTGCTTTATAGTCTTGCTCGGGTGTGCTTGTTGCCTGCACTAAGTACAAGGGAAGAACAAGAAAGCGGGACAGGACTGGGCAGCTTGGCAGTTCTCATTCAGGCATGTTTATTTCTTCTTTACTCACATGGGTCGATGTAGAATAAGAACAAAAGCTACGGATCATCTCCTAAGTCCAGCTAGGCTGATTTTCCAAGTGTGTTCCTGTAGTTAGAGGGAGACACTCAGGGACCTATATAAGAAGTTTCACGTGTGTAAAATGTTCTTTACTTTGATTTCCAAATTAGTACTTTTTGGTTTAGGGATTTCTTGAGCTGAAAGCTTTATGAGAGAGGACCTACCTTCTTGCAATTTGTCTAATCTCTTTTTAAAGTAGGCAATTTAAGCTGTAGAAATGAATGTTTTTCACAATGCAGCAACCTCTTGCTTTTCCAAGACCCGCTAACATCGTATTCTGTAATAAAAAAAAATAAAGCCTAACCAAAAATAAGAACAGCCTTGCTGCGTGACCCCCAGAGCTGCTTGGCTTAGTATCCAAAGGCCTTTTGTAGATGCCTAAGGATAGGCAGGATCATTTCCCTTCCTGTTTCTGGCAATGTGTAATTTGGGGGGCTTCTAGTCAAGAATTTTTGTCCATTTCTTTGTGTAATAGCATGATGGATTTTCTTTTTCTGTGAATTTGTCTAATTGATCTTTGAGCTTGCTTGAGCCTTGGCCAAAATACGGTGGCAGTGAGTTCCACAGTGTAAATATAAGCTAGCTTAAAAGTCACTTCATTTGCCTTAGATGTTCTGCCTGATGACTTTATATTCTGCCAGCTGTTACTTGTTTAGTGAGAAATATTGAATACTGTCATATTTTATTTGAGAGATTAGAACCTGGTTGCTTTACAATTTGACTTGACTACAAGCAGTTGGCCCAAATGAAATGGTCTATAGGAAATCAGGGAACAGGGATTCATAATTCCTGGCCAGCTGTTTTGGGTCTACCAGTCTTTATAACCAGAGGAGAAACATGTACTATCTTTGGGCCTTATTTATGTTCTTGTAAATTAAAGACTCTGTACCTTGGTTAGGAGCTTCTGCAGAGGTGTAATTAAAAGTTATCAGTAAAATGCAAAACCATTAACAAAACTATGATGTGAAGAGTTGAACAGCAACTCTAGGACATAATATAGTTTCAGATATAAAAGGAGCAATTAATGAAGTCTGAAGAAATTAAATGATTTGCCTATGGTTACACAGCCAGTAAGGGGCTGCCTAAGGAGCAGTACCAAGCAGTATCTGATCCCCCAGTACAGTCACTGGGAGCGTTTTGGCTGTGCAAACTTTCCGAATCAGGGCATGTTAGTTTGAATGCCTGTAAAAAACTTGTCATTTAGATATTTCAGCTTGCTTGTTTAAGCCAGGAACCACATTTCTGACTGTATCTACACATTTGTTTCTATCCAAAGGAGAAAGGATGCAACAGAAGACTGACTCTCCTTGTTCAGACATACCCTTAAAATTTTGGGTTGGGGTCAGGTGCAGAATCCGGGAGTGTGTTTCCTGCTTCCTGTTCATCTGGGGCAAAAGTTACACAAGAATTCTCTCTGCAGCTGACCCCAAAGTCTTGTCTAAGCTTGATCTGGGTCTTGAAATTGTCTCTTTCTCCCCTTTCTAATTTGATATGCATTTGAACAGAAACGGCTTTTTGATAGGGCCTTTCACCTCCAGGTCACCCTTTCAAATCCAATTCAGGCCTGTCGTGACCAAATGTTACTACCATCTGACGGCTCCTCTGTGTCCTGTGCGGATTGTTGGCTTCACTCCAGGAGCTGGCGGACAGGTGCCTGAATTGCAAAAACTGCCAGCGCTGACACTAACTGCAAGTCTCTGCAGAGGGGTCAAAGAGTTGAATCAGCCTGGCAGATGAATTAATACTCCACTTGTATGCACTGTGATGCTTTATATCTTCAAAGTGCTTTACACACGTCAGCTAATCCTCAGGAGGTGTTGTTATCTGCACTGGCAGGTGAGAGAAGCAAGCGGATAGAGTAAGAAGCAGGATCAGAATATGCACATTGCTGACCCGTGCCTGTGCCAAAACCATGAGTTTACATCGTTAATCCTCTCAGACCAACTGATGGGCACACTGGAGCAGGGTTTGAGCCTACTGAAGGAGGTTCCATGTTTTTCTTCTGTGGATAAAAGCATTCTGCAGTATTTTAGGCAGGCAAGACAGAAACACTGTTGGACATGGCATTCTTCTGCCGTTTGAAGCTGTGGGGTAAATGCTATGTGATTAGTCTCTTCTCCATTCTCTTTGAGGTGCTAATGGTTCTGTTGAGTCAGGTCAGATTGATTATGAGTATCATTATTCTGAGTGAGAATTCACCGTGAAATCTGATGGGTAAATATGACTTTTAACTGGCAACTGAGTTGGGGTGGTCTACCCCAAAAGACAACAGCTTTCTGAACATCACTGAAACATTCTGAAAAGAATCCATGAAGAAAGTGTTGTGAAGAATTTGGTTGTACATCAGGGTTTGCAAACTGTTTCTGTGAGAAAAAAGCTTTTAAAACAAAGGAAGGAAGGGAGAAATTTGATTTGGTATAAGTTATGGTATTTGGTATAAGTTTGGTATAAGTTAGGCATGTTAATAAGCACCTCAAATAAGGTGTGATTTCTATCATCTGAAAAAGTGATGAGGGCACGTTAGGACTGGCTTGGCTGCTGTCTTTTGTGTGTGCATGAGTGAGAGAGATTGTGCTGATCCCATCGGCTTCTTCATGGAGAAAGAAAATGGGAAGATCTAACAAAATGCAAACAAACAAAACTACTAAAACCAGTCTGAGCCTTCACCTAACCAGAGATCTAGACAGAAATATTTCCAGATATTATAAAAAAAAAAACTTTAAAATGCAGACCTTGTCCGGATGGTGCAAATTCCACCTTAGGATCCCTAGCACAGTCTGGAGGAGGCAACAGTGTGCCCCTGTGGAGTAGTTCATGGCACTGAGCAGAGTTCCCTGGGGGCTAGGGGGATCCCTGCCTCGTTCTGTCTAGCTTGATGCTGGCTGATGAACATGTGATTCTACATAGCCATTTTTTCTTCTTTTTACATAATATCATTTGCTTGCAACCCCTGCTGCCACCACTGTAGGGGCTACCAAAATAACACAGTGGGCTACTGTGTGTGTTTGAAGAAGGATAATTGACATTTTTCATATTTTTCTTTTGAGAGATCCTAAGTTTGAGTAAGTTTCCAGGAACCAGTGTCATGGGTAGCCGTGAATCTATTCTGAACGCAAAGGGACACGCTCCGTATCTGGTGCAAACTGTTGCGGGTCCATTTGCTTCCGACAGTGGCTGAGCAATAAGACAGGGAGGCTGCCTGGAGGCTGTTATGTTCTCTGCTGCTAATGACAAGTCATGGTTTTAATGTCTTGTGTAAACTCCTTTCAGTGTTTTATCCCATCCCCCGTATGAAATATCAGAGTGAAGAAGGTTTTTGGACTCTCTCTTTAAACCAATTGCTATGCCCAAGAATTAATAAAATCCATATTGAAGTGACAGCTGGTGGACAGAACTGGCTTTTTCCTGCATCACTTTCCTCTCTAGTGGCCCATGTTCTGGGCTCAATGCACATTTATCCTTTTATTACAGCTTTTATTGATTTTTTTTTTTTCAAATCTCCATTTCCTTAAGAATTGTAATTGCACTGTTCAAAATCTAACTTTGGTTATATCAGCACTAGCTATTAACATCATTCTTCCCTTTTCCTCTTAATTACTGACCTTCCAAAGGCATTCAGCTAATGAAATAAAAATGCAGGCAAGTGAGAATATATTTTCTCAAAATCTTCTACATATCAACAGGCACCACTTTCCTGTTTCTGTGGTACTTTGACTATTTCATATCTTGACAATGAATATCAGTGTTTGCTCTTCACCCTCGGTTTCCTTCTTTTTTTCAGCCTTCCTAATTTATATTTACATTTCTCCGTCTATCAGAATTTAGAATGACCCAGGATAACAGTGAAAATGGTGCATCACAAAGGCTAGGATGCAAATGAACTTTAGAGAAAATAATTATTTGCTTATTTATTTATTCTGCTTTTATGCTGCAAATGGCAGGAACAGGCAAAGACCAGTCCCTTAAGGCAGAGAAGTGTTGTTTTCTAGAAAATGGGAATCAGAGATTGTTTCTGCGAGTCCAATGAGTGATTTCTGTTTTGACACAGGTAGAAAACACAGGCCAAGTTTGCTTTTGTGTTTTGTTTTGTTTTGCAACTCTGTAAGTTGGATCATGCAGGTAATTACAGCTTTACTTAAAAAAGAGAGCATAAGAGAGAAAATCTATGCTGCTGCTTGTAAGCACAAAGAACAGGATACTTGGGGGAATTAAATTGCATGATGACTTTTATAAGGCATCTGAATCATTTTGCATTCCAGCTCTAAAGCCGAAAATGATGAGTTTAATATCATATAGTGGGATGTAACTTGTAAGTCTCTCGGAAGGCAGCTATGGCAGCCAGAGATGTTTGAGCCTTGGTTGTTTGTTATTTTCTCCTTAAAGGCTGAAGCAAATGTGACTATGAGACTTGGAACCACAACTAAATTTATTCCCATTCTTGCTTGTAGATGCTAGTGCTTTATAAGCCACATTCAGTGTGGGTTCTGTTGCACAAATACTGTTGGGTACCCCTGTATCTGACTTAACACGGGATTGGTTTACATTTTAAGTGTATTTTATGCACACATGTACATTCATTAACCTCATTTTCCTGTAAAAATTATTCTTACCTCCAAGAGAATAAATTTCAGAAGGTCAATTCTCTGCTGTTTTTCTGAAATTCCCGCCAGTTGGTGACATTATATATTTAATAAAATGTTAATGCTGTGATCTTGCCTAAATTGCAGGAGGCCAATAATTGTGTCAAAAGCTTCCAGCAAACCTTAGTTGAAATGTAAAACTATTCTTTATTCCCTTGCCCAAGTTTGTGCTGTGGCAGAGGTTGAAATATTTCCTACATGCAAAGAACTTCTGAATAGGTATGTCCTAGACTCTCTCCTACACACAGAAAAAGAATTAGAAAGAGATATCCTTATTCTTCAAGAATATATCTTAATTATTCTGCAAACAGGACTTTTTCTATTTGGGGTACAAGGAGGCAAACTTTATGTTTAATGCCCCAATGACTATGCTGCTATTGTCCATTTTAAGTCCAGAATCTTTGTCCTTTGTGAATAAAAGTAATTTTTCTATTAGAAGCTCAGGTATTATATTAACAATGCACTGAGTTGTTCTGTTCTGTAATGTTTCCCTTTGATAAAATAATGAATATGATCACAAGAAAAGAAATGTGAAA
Organism: Crypturellus tataupa; assembly: GCA_034781795.1. Taxonomy (NCBI): domain Eukaryota; kingdom Metazoa; phylum Chordata; class Aves; order Tinamiformes; family Tinamidae; genus Crypturellus; species Crypturellus tataupa. Next base: position 4,262,888 of record JAWLRI010000763.1, read on the forward strand.
CACTGAAATACCGTTCTGCTCACTACAGCAGTGTCTGGGAGTCGAAGATCTAACTGGCAATTATTATAGCTGTGTTTAATAACTGACTGAATAGGATGGACAATTGCAAATTTTGGCTGTATTTGGTGGGCTGAAATATATACAATGGGGATTTCATATGTTCAGTAGAAGGGTAGTGAATAAAGACCAGAACTATTTGAAGAGTTATTGTTGGCTGACTTTAAGAAATGCCTTTTGAAGTTGTAATGTTGTTGTAATGTTTGAAGCTCTAATGTTGTAATGAATTATTGGATGAATGTTTTTACTCAGTTGTCCCAATTTGTTGAATGCTGTGGTTTTCAAATAAGCAATCTGGAAGTTTAACTTGTAGGTGAAGGTGATGGCTGTAAAGAATGATATTAGTCCATTAGTGCTATATATCCTGCTGTGCATCTCAGTAACTTTTTATTAGTTAATATGTCCTTTTAAAGAATTGTGTTTTATTGTACTAAAATAAACATCTTGGGTCACTGACTTCTAAGGACATTTGTGCTTTAAAAGTATCCAGTGTAACCAAATTATCTTCTTACCTCAGTACCAGATAGCTGTTATAAGAATCTCATAACCCATAACAATGTGTTCTATTTTATGAGGGTGTGCACCTGATCTCATCAAGTCCTGTTTCTGATAGGAAAATTTTCTTATAAAAATTATTATTTAATCTTGCTTTTAATTTCTATATGCTTGGAGAGGGAGAAAAACCTGTGATATTTTATCCTGTCGATGCTAATCTTTCTCCTCAGTGTTGCATCTCTCCGAACGGCAGCTGTGTGGTTTATTGCAGTGTTGGTCCTCTACAGCACGACGTAATGTTTTGGCAGTAGCAAACAACTTATTGTATTAGAGTGAAAGGCAATCAAATGTTCCTGTTCCTATGCAGCATGGTCAGATATTGATATTGCATTTAGCTAACATCTTAACATAGAAGAGGCTTAATAAGATGCAATATTACTCTCTCTAGGCTGTTTAATTAAACTAAACAGTCGCTGTGTATTGTACATTGGTTTTCTGCCAAGGGAAAGTAAATCTGTATCATGTTAGTATTGCACACTAAATGATGTCCCCCCGGTTAGAGACGGTCTAGAAGAGCTGACACTGCTGTCGCATGAACTGCTTTTGCATTGCGTGGGACTTTCTTGTAGCTCAGTATTCTCCAGCTTGACTCTGCATCAAAAGCAACCTTATTACTCAGATGAGAGGTAGGGCCTGAGCACTACACCTTGCATTTTAGTGGCCAGGATCTTCATCTGCCGCTGAAAGCTCCCTGCCTTGGCATCACAACCTTTCAATGCAAGTGGATTCCTCTTCCTCCCTTCCACCTTTGGTGTCTGAGCTCTTGGGACAGAGGTGTGAGGTTCAATGTCCAATCACAGAACGGACTCTTCTTACTGGCCCCACGGTGCCCAGGTGATGGGGTGGATTTGTCCATGTCTGGTTAGAGACCACTGTTTGCTCAGCCCCAGAAACCATAAGTGTTTGGGAAACTGGGTAGTGCGGTGGCATCTGGTGAGCACCTCATCTTTGCCACATGAAGAAAAAAAATGGATCCCGGGGTAGGAGACTCGAGAATTTTCTCTTATAGTCTCCTGGTCGTGTTCCATCTTAGCCTTAATGGCTTTTATTGTAGCCTCTGTTCTGACCCTGAGGACTTAGGTGCGATAACTGGAGGCTATCCACTTGGCGACCATTCCTTGCTACACTAGCTTGTCGCCTGATAATCTCTGGCTTTCAGATGGGGAAAAATGAAATAAGAGATGACAAAGGTGCCAGAGAGATTTTTTTTTTCCTGTAATGCTGGGAGACCCATGTCTGGAGGTGAAGGATTAAATTTAGAATTTTATGAGGACTTGCTTTGTAATTAAGCAGATATGGGGAAGCTGATCACAAAAGGATATATGGGGATTAGGAAGTTCAGTGTTGGGAGTCCTGGTGCTTTACTCTGCAAGAGCCTGTGTAGAATCAAATGGGAAGCTGCCAGCAGAGCGATGTTGAAGGCACTTGTTTTTTTGTATTTTGCTCTGTACTGGAGTGCTACAAAGCAGAGGGTGAGTGAGGTGAATTTCCAGATGTAAAGTAAGTTTAGAAAATTGAAGTATTTCTCCTTTTAACCTGAAACTCCAGTGTAAATACTGAAGAAAGTTGTCTTTTTTTTTTTTTTTTTTTTAGCCCAATTTTGAGTCTCTTTCTGCTGGCAGCAAGGATGCCATGCAGCCCCAGGCAGAGAGAGCTGAGTTGTGTCTGAACGAGCTAGTTCTGGACCTGGAAGATGTGGGTTTTTATCAGCACTGAGCCCTGTGGCAAAGCAAGGGGTGATACCTTGGCTCTCCGTTGCAGTGTCCTATTCTGCACGTGTGTGCAGCTTGCTCAGAGCAGGTGGGATATGTCCAGTGTGGTGTCCGTGCTCTAGCACACAGGTCCTGTATCACCCGCAGGAATGGCTGGATGTAGAGAAGTGGTGTGTTTGGCGTGGCACTGATGCTGGCTCTGCATTCACATTTAGGGATGGCAGTCTTGCATTCACGGGAGGCTTCGCACCCATGAACACACTTGTGATTTATCTCATGCTTGGTTTTGATTTCGTTGTTGTTGCTTGTTTTCCCTCAACAGAAGATTAACTTGGAATTCTATATTGACATCCATGCGCACTCCACCATGATGAATGGCTTCATGTATGGGAACATCTTTGAAGACGAGGAAAGATTTCAGCGACAGGCTGTTTTCCCCAAGCTACTCTGTCAGAATGCTGAAGACTTCTCCTATGTAAGCAAAGCTTTTCTTAATTATTTTTCCTCTCTAATTTATTTTTAGTAATAAATTTCTTGCTTATCTGTATTGTGTGAATTTTATTTTAATACATCTAGAGGACTACATAAATATTTTGCCATGATTAGCCACCGTCTTTACTTTTACCCTTATTTTCTCCAAAAGTAAAAATGTGATTTTATGTTTTGGTATTGCACACACACGCGCACACGGACAGAAGCAGGAGCTTCATCTTCTGTGTTGTTAGATCTTGCGTTTAGTTAAATATTAGGGCTTTCAATTCCATGAGAAATGCAGGCATTTGAGTTTGTCCTGAATTAGAATAAGAAGTCCATAGGGAACCTTTGGTCCTGATTTATTAAATCATTTAATTTTGGTCAGAAGAAAAGATTGTGTTTTGATTAAGTGGATCACCTTTATTGTTTCAGTGTTTATATTATACTAAACTGGCAAACCTTTTGAGTTGTATATTTGAATAGTGATAAAATATCAAATAGAAGCAAAAAAGATAAACTTGAAAAGGTTAGAAAATTTTCTATTGAAAGTTGTGACAAAGACAATATAGGCTTTTGAAATTCTTTGATGTTGTTACCATGGAAAACTGTTCTTCAGTTGCAAGTCTGCAATTGCTTGATACGTGTCTTGTAATGTGGAAGAAAGTATGATTGCAGTTAACTCTGTGCCCTGGAAATAAGTAGTAAACACCTATAAATGAGTTGAAAAGGGGAAATGTTTTTGGAGAACATTTCAAATTGGCTGAATGTCGGTTCTGCTCTTAGTTGACTCCAGTAGTTTAGCAAAACTGAAGCAGAGTCTGGTCCAGTGTGTTGCAACTCCATCCAGGAATGACTCCTTGTTCTTCCTGTAGCCTCTGCTCTTTTGTGCACCTCTTCCATTGAAGGCTGTGCAAGCTGAACCTCTAAACCACAAACCTGCCTCCAGCTGCTTGTTCACCACCACCACCCTGACCCCCTTTAGGCACCTGTGAAGCTCAGGTTCACCATTCCTTGCTCTGTTTTGGTCCACACGCTCCAGGTTTGCTTAAGTAAACAGTCTTTGAAGTACTCTTCCTACGGGACATTTAGGAAAAGGACGTAGCAACCAAAAGCCAATCAGTAAATAAGCAGGACAGTCTCTCCTCTTTGACTCTCACTCTCCCTTCTGTGGTGTCTGGCAATCAGACTCAGGTCAAAGAATCATAGAATCATTATGGCTGGAAAAGACCTTTAAGATCATCGAGTCCAACAGTAAACCCATCACCTCCCGCCTGCTAAACCATGTCCCTAAGTGCTGCATTTACGCGGTTCTTGAGCGCTGCCAGGGATGGTGACTCCACCACTTCCCTGGGCAGCCTGTTCCAAGGCTTCACGGCTCCTTCCATGTAGAAATCCCTCCAAATGTCTGACTTGAACCTCCCTTGGTGCAACTGGAGGCCATTTCCTCTTGTCCTGTCAGTAGTTGTTCTGGAGAAGAGATTGATCCCCACCTCACTACAGCATCTTTTCAGGTAGTTGTAGAGAGCAATAAGGTCTCCCCCTGAATTTCCTCTTCTCCAGACTAAACAACCCCGGCTCCCTCAGCTGCTCCTCATGTGATCTGTACTCCAGCCCCTGCACCAGCTTCGTTGTCCTCCTTTGGACACAGCTGCAGCACCTCCATGTCCTTGTAGTGAACAAAACTGAACACAGTATTTGAGGTGCGGCCTCCCCAGCACCAATACAGGGGGATGATCACTTCCCTGGTCCTGCTGGCTACCCTGTTCCTCATACAAGCCAGGAGGCTGTTGACCTTCTTGGACACGAGCTATGTTGGATTGGACATAGGTGCTGCTGACACCTGACTGAATCAATGCACCATGCAGGAGAGAACATCCCAAACTGCTCAACGCACAAGAGGGGCTTCCAAACTGCATCCCATCAGTCTCTTGAGATCCAGAGCTTTCCCCTACTATCCCCTCAATTCACTCCTCCCAAAGGAGAGGCACAAAGTATCATAGAAGTGAGAGGAGTGAATGTTACTGCTGTGCCTCAGTAGGAAGGTCTCATGTCTTGTTTTCAGCTCCAGCTGTGTGGGTTATGTGGCTGGTTAGTGGTACCAGGGGTGAAGTTTGCTACTCAAAAGAGGCAGGGAATGCAGACCTTCCTGCATTTTCAAAAAGAGAGCAAAAAAATGTGGAAGATTAAAAATAGTGTATGTAAATATGCCCTATTGACTGGTTCAAGGGAAGGGGGGAAGTGCATCGTTAACATTACCAGGCTGGTGTTTGAAAGTGTGGGAATGGACCACTGTTGTTACTAATTAATTTTCCAAAGCTTCAGGAGGTCTCATTTACATTGTATGCTGCTGCGGCCATTTGTTGGGATTATAATACTTCAACAGCAGCACTTCAAGTGAAAACTGGCGGCTGCATGAAGTGTTGTCCATAATTGACTAGCTCCATGTCTTCACACAGCACAGAGACAATGTTCCATTATGTTATCCATTGACAGTATCATTGAAAAGATTACTCTCCTTAAAGCATCTGTCAACCTTGATTGATTTACAAGGGACAAAGAACTGAAAAGGTTTGAAGTGCGGGTGCAATTTTTGCCACCGTTTAGCATACATAATGGTTCTCCTTTGATGTCAAAAGCTCATCTTCTATTAATAATGCAGAGGGCTTTTGAATGCAGGCTACTTGTATGGAGTTCCACACTAATAACCTACTTGCTGTGAAATGGGATTCACTTTGGAGAAGCAGTCATTTGTCTGGGTTTTACATGTTCGGAATGAATCCCGACTCAAAGGGATTTCTTTCAGTGCTCTGCATGATTGCAGCTGAGCCCGGCACGAGTTAGGGGAAGCAGGCAAATCCTAGGCTGCTCTTCCAGCCGAGAATCTGGCAGAAATCACGCAGCCAGATGCAAAGGAGCATGAACAACAAGCCTAAGATGATGCGATCAAATGCCTTGTGCCGTTTTGTCTGGCAACCTTCTATTAATATACTTTAGAGTGCATTTCATGCCTGGGCTGCTTTCTTCACCTGTCATTTCCAATAGGCCTTTTTTATTTAAATGACAGCATCCAAGGGAGATTGGTGATTAGAGTAGGGGATGGATAGGGGATTTGTGCTTGCATGCCTGTTGCGGGACCAGAGGCAAGTCACCCAATGCCTCTGTCCCCTGTCTGTTGAGCAAAACACACAGTACTCTGCCGTGTTGACTGCTGTTTGCAGGTGAACGTTGTGTGAGAGGCCAGAAATTCCTCACTTGTATTCCACTTTGGAAATGAGGCTCTGTCTTGGTGGTCAGCATGGGAAGAAGAAAAGAAGGGCTTGGATTTTTTTCTCCCTACTAAGCACACAAGAGGAAGAGAGATTCTTGCGCAGCTCTCTGTGATGGGGGAAAGGACAAATCCTGTAAGGAATACATAGTTTATGTTTTCAAGGTTTTAACGGGATGTTTTTAAACATTATCGAGTGCATATAATCAATATGAAAGCTCTAGCAGTGAGAGCTGACAAGCTCTTTCGAAGGACTGACTCAGCTGTTGACACCGTGTCTGAGTGCTTTACACACAAGCCATGGCTAGGAGTTGTTTGGAGTGATGTTCTTCATTTGACCTTCTTTATTCTCGAGAGTGGATTAGTCATAATGACCAGACAGAAGCACTTGAATGTTTCAAGAAACTGCTAGTCGTAGGGGTGGCTAATTTAGAACTTTGTGCCTAGAAGAGAGGAGACCATCTGCTGTCTGTGGTTCATTTAGAAGAAACAGCTACAGCCACTCTCACATGGATTTATTATTTCTTAAAGGTTACTTTTCTCTATGATTAAATGAAAAAGATGGGCCAGGGTACTTGGTTTAATCTTTCAGGCTTTTTGGACTCAGAACTGGTGGTACTTGAGATACCTTTGAGTTCTGATTTCATTTTCTCTGTTGCTAGTAGAGTTGTTCCCTTAAAAACAATTCATCAACCTTTGTGTGCCCTTGGTTAGACAGAAACCCTGATTAAGACTAGAGGTCATGTTATTTTGGGCATTGGGTAACTATGGAGAAAGATAGCCCATAGCTCCAAAAACTTCCACTTACACTGGGAAAGAGGCAGGGAGTGGGTGGAAAGGGACTTGCTTAGGGGAATGAAGACTAAAACACAGGTTGCCCAAGTGCTTTTCCTGTGTCTTTGTCACCACATCCTTCCCCGTGTTTGGCAACACACTGCTGCTCAGTGGTGCTTGTTGACTTAGATGGTCTCCTTTGGGTAAGGCTGAGGTTAAGACCAGTATCATAATGCGGTTTCCTAACACATCACTGTCTTGAGGGCATCACCGTCTGAGCACGGTGACAAAACTCAAACAGGAGCGACTGGGTTTGGGGCTTTTTTTAGGCTGGAGGTGTAAAACTGAGTAAAGGAGTCCAAGTATAGGAGCCAAATGTTGCTTTCAGTTTTCCTTTCCTATTGCTTTCCTTTTATCCATGTACTGTACATCTGCTCTCCTCTCATTTGCAACACACACCCCCAAACACAACCACCTTGTTGTGTTGTGGAGGAGGAAGGCCCTTGTCCCAGAAAGGTTAAGATCAGGTGGATTTGCATGATGTTATCATGCAAGATTAACAGATCTCCTCAGAAATATCTTAAAACTGGAGAACAACCAACAATCCTACCTTCCTTTTTGTTGTTTTGTACCAGGGCATTTCCAGGAAGACAAATACAGCCATTATTTGTTTTATTGCCCCTTTGGGATAGGTTTCTGTTTGCTGTTTTTTGGACATGTCGCTCCATACACGTTGTTGTCTTTTGGTGATTTTTGTTTGTTTGTTTGTTTGTTTTTTCCCTCTCCTGGGGTTTGGGCAGTGAGGGGAGAGAGGAAATGTATTTCTGGTGACACAGGGAACAGACTGCTAAGTCTGTGCTTCTGAGCATTGGCATTGGCCTCACAAGAGTTTTGCCCTCTGGAGAGTCCTGGCTAAATGAAACTGCTCCATTACACGATGCTGAAGCAGTCCACCCCTCTTTGTACACAGAGGCTTGAATTAATTTGTATTGCAAAGAAAGGGAAAAAGAGAGAAAAAAAAGTGTTCAAGTAAATGGATTTTCTTTCACTACCTTCTTGCCGTGTTCTTTGTACAGGTATGAGTTGACAGTCCCTCCTCCCTCCCCATGCACGGAGAAATTCTGACTATCCACAGAAGAAACAACTTTTTGTAGCAATTTTTATGGCATATTCTTGAAGACCATCATCAGTCTTACCTAATGTCAACTAGCTGGGAGCAGGTGACAGCATCCCAGAGCGGCGCAAATGAAAGCAGCTCCTTTACATTCAAATGCAAGCTACCTCCCTTACGGAGACCTGCAAATTTCCCTTGGCTGGAACAAGCTGTGCAGTGGAGGATGGGGAGAAAAGGAGCTGGAAATCGAACCCCTGCCTCCCTCCCAGGACCTCTTTCTGGATATTATCGCTTTGACCGGATGATAATATTAATATAGATTGCATTCAAATCTGGGTCAAAGAACTCTGTTCCTGGAGCAGGGTGAGATCCTAGGAGGGGTTTGAGTAATGGGCTCTGCTGGGCTGCTCTGGGAGGAATGGACCTGCGCGCTGCTCTTCCTCAGGACCTCTATTTTCCCCATCTAGACCTAGAAGCGAGCTGAACATCTCCTTGCCACAGAACAAACCACTTTTCCAGCAGACTATTCAAAGCAGCCATGTGTGCAGTGGTTGTGTTTCCCTTTCTGCTTCTCATTGTCCTAAGTTTGTGTCATTTGTATAAATGATTATGAAAACACTCCCTGGAGACCACACACACGCTCATAAAGCCATTGTAAAGCGAAGCATTGCAGGCTATTGCTAGAGGCTATTTTATTGTATATTTTGAGGAAACGTCTCGTTTTCTCCTGACAAATAGGGAAACTGAGAACTCCAGAGACGCGAGTTATTTTCTAAATGGCGTGATTATTCTGTTGAGCTTAGGCTGGGAAATGCCAGCTTTGGCATCTTTGGGGAAGAATGTTCTCTGAGAAGCAGAGGTTGCTTCTGGTTAAGAAAAACAGGGAAAAAAAGATCTTTTCTTCATTGTTACCCTGAAGCATTTACAGTTCACTTATATTTATATAAGTGGTCAGAGCTTGAGCTGGTTCTTTAAAGGAGGAGAGACTCCAGACTATGCTGTTTTCTTGGCAGTGGATCCGGGCATAGGTTAATGGTCAAGTAGGTGCCTCTGTCATGCTTGTTTAAGTGCACTTCTAGGAAAAGGAGAAGCAGGGTCTATAAAAGAGGAGCCAAGAGGTCCTGAGGAAGAGTGCTCTGCGAACACAGCATTGTTTGGAGTGGCTGAGGCTGCTGGTTAAAGGAGTTTCACTCTGGGTTTACTCAAAGCACGGCTGAAATCTGCCTCCTTTTCTTGTCATTTCTGAGCAGGTTTTGGTGGGCTGCTGGGTTCTGTCTGGGATCCTTTGACTGATAATGTAAAGATCTCATGTAAGGTCGCTGCCACCTTGCTTTGCTTGGTTGCATGATGTTGTTTAAGAAGTTTTCTCAGCTGCTCATCTGAGTTCAACTCTGATGAGTGTTTATTGCAAAGGCAGAGAGCTGGAAACTCAAGGGGTTTGACACGAGATGTACCATGGTCCTCTTGCTACACCTTAGGAATTGGAAGTCCTTACCTCAGGGATTCTGCAGAGGGTTGAACTGTGAATTCCAGACACCATCCTGGATCCTGGAAACAAGCACCTGCCCTGTGGATGCAGTGCCTGAAAGATTTAGACCCATTGCTCTCCTTTGGCTGTAAGCATTTATTTTTGATTTAGCTTCTTGCTTCCTTAGCTCCTGTGGTGAAGGCAATGAACTTATTAAGCAGTACTCGAGGGGGCAGCTGCTCTGAGCATAACCCATATCAGTGCAAGGGAGGATGAATCCTAGGGAAGGGTGGAATGCAGACCAGTCCGCAAGCTGGTGCAGCCCATGTAACTAGCCCAGGGTGCAGAGCACAGGCTGAGGGCTGCAGAGACCGTAGTTCTTGCATGTGAACATCTAAAGCCCTGAAGTGTGAAACCTGGTTTATTTTCTAACCACGATTTCACAAAGCAGAGTTTATTGGGTAGTTTTGTTTTTGAGGCACAAGATGAGAGCTTATAAAGCTCTCTCCTTCCAGCCCCTCTGCTAATGACCATGCAAATACGTGGTTTTTTTTCTTAGCAAGCTTAAGCAGGCATGACTGCAAGACACACTGGAGGGATGGGGAGAGGGGACAATCTGATATTCCTTCACTGCAAATTAAAAGGATAATGGAGCCCCTCGGGGAGCAGATGTATGTGTGGTGACAAAGTACCTTTTAAATGTTGTTTCTCTGAGGAGAATTGCACTTTAAAGCCTGACAGTTTGGTGCTGGGCACGTTGTGTGCATGGTACCCCTGCAATGTGAGCCTGTGTTTAAGAGGGCGTGATTGCTGGCTACTTTCCACTGAGCAGTGGGACGAAAGAAGAATTATCCAGATAGTGGAATCTATGAAAATGTTGAATTTGAGGGCATTTGGGTTTTCACTTTTGGGCTTTTCACTTCTCTACTCTTAGGACTGGGCAAACAGGTTCAGATCAGATAAGAGCCTTCTCAGAGCACCTTCCCAGACTTCTGCAAATTGAATTCTTTTCTCTAGTTCAGATAGTGTTCCCTCGGTAAAGCCAAGTTTTGTTGCCCACCTCAGTGCTTCCTACTAAGCTCAAAAGTTATGAAACAAAATCCAATCAACCAAGGAGTGGGAGAGCCCTTTTCACAGCAATATCAGCCTGATCTGGCTGTCCTCAGGAAGTTAAAAAAATCTCCAAATAGCAGTATCCCTCTTTGAAATGACTCTGAAGATTTCAAACCCTCCTCTTCCCGAGTTTCAGTAGTCACAAATGAAGTACATTTCCTTCTGTGCATCAGAAACACAGCAAAGCTGCAAGGTGAGATGAGTCAGCAAGCAATTTTGAGCTCTGTTCCCAGCTCCTCACGTCTCTGCTCCCAGAATCCTTCCTCTTTACCTGCTGCCTCCTTCAGATCAGCTTTCTGCTACCATCTGCCTTTGGGATATTTTTATTTTATTTTTTTAACAATCCCATCCACAGTTCAGATGCTGGCTCTAGCTAGTTTATAGAATAAATCAGAAGAAGGCTGCCCGATAGAATGCTCCCAAATGCCATGATTTCCATGTTTCCAGCCCCATTTGGAGCTGATAGACTGTCACAAAGAACACTCATACACACTCTTTCCAGGCTATTAAAACAGTTAATGAAGCCGGTGAGAGGTGGGTGTGAGGGAAGAGTGAAGTTGGCTTGAGAAGTGGGAAGTTTCCTTGGTGCCTCCAGAAAAGGCAGGGAGAATTTAACTGCTGAGACAGCTTGGTGGGCCAGTGGCAGGGTCAAAGCAGCCACTGCAGGACGTGCTGAGCGGAGATTATCTCACCCGTACGAGGAAAGCGAGGTGCTGATTGCACCCGTCATGCATATTGCTGCAGAGCAGCTAGCAGGGGAGTCACGATATATAATATCACTGTTTACAGTCTTCCAGGGCAAAGAATTCAAAGCCAGTGCATTCCTGTGCTCTAACTTCAATAAAAGCTTCTAGAAAATGGGAGTTACAGCTAATAGTATAAAACTCCTCACTGGGATGGATTTGACATCATCTGGGCTTCAGTCCATTTTCCAATGGCACATCTAAGCTTCCCTTGATGTCAACTCTGTCATTCTTTCCTTCTAGCACGCTAACTACTAACTTTTTTATTATTATTATTATTTTATTTTTTGCTGCATTGGGGTAGTGAGTGGAGGGCTTGTAGAGGTCAGATCTGTTTTAGAAATAAAGTTCCTTTTGAGCTGTGAGGACAGCATCAGCAGATAACCGTGGTGAGGTTGTAATTGCATCCTGATTACTCTTGGCCATTGCTGGTGCTGATGGTTGAAGAACATGAAGCAATTTGTATGCATAACCCCAGTCTACCCCAGTAGGTAAAGTGCTTATTGCTCAACCACTGAATGAGCAAAATGTGGGGAGCTTTTTTTCTATAACAGTAGTTAACTTCTCTGTTGTGAAATACATCTTAATTTCCAAATGGAAATGCCATAAGGTCACGCAGCATATTTTTAATTATGTGTTGTAATACAAAACCATTCTTTAATTATGAACCCCTCTCTATTAGTTGTCCCTCTTCTCAAGGGAGGGTGTCTAACAAGATTCTCTGATTTCATGAGCGTACAGCTGAACACAAAATCCCTTTATAAAACTCTTCCTGGGCCTACATCATTTGTCTATATAGACCAATGGGAGATTTTCATTATTCTGATTTTTTTGCAGGTGTATGTATTTAAGGACAAATGATTACGGGTGAATCATACAAGATTTTCTCAAGATTTTGAAGCTATATGCAGTTTGTGGGCACAAAAGCAATGAGCTGTTTTGCAATCGATGTGAATAGTTGATAAAATGTAAAGTTTAGCTGCTGTTTTTAAAATGTATCTCTTGGATTTTAGAAGAACCCTAGTCTTTTCTGTGTCAGAAACTCATCTTTCTCAATCTGTCAGAGCCTATGACCAGATTTCAGGCTGGCTGATGATTCCTTTCCTACTTCTTCTCTGAGTCATCCGTATCTTGTAGTTGCCTTTCTGTCTGGGTTGGAGAAATGTCTTGGGATTGATCATGAGTGACGTGCAGCCTGTACCTGGCTCCTCTGCTACGAAACCTGTAGGGTCTGACTTGCACTGCAGTCACACCTTGATCCCCTTTTCCTCTCAATGTGTTGAGCAGCTTCGGGATAGGTAAAGAACCATTTCCGCAGCAGCTCCTGTGTGATGGGCTAACAGCTTCTGCACTTTGTCATTTCAACCCGTCTTCAGTGAAAGGTAGAGCTGAAGCTCCCACCTTACCCTGACTGGATATTGTGCTTAGCTTGCCTTGTAACATGTTTTGGCATCTCCTTTGGCATCTCCATAGAAAGCAGTGGGTCCTGTTTCTTCAGACTCACTGGGTTTTGACCCCATTTTTTCTCCTTTCTTCCTCTCCCTTTCTTCCTCTCCCCTGAGTTTTGTTTTGCTGGAGCAGGACAAGTCCCATGTCAAACCACACGTGCCTTGTCAAGGAGGTGCCCAGGGACCTCTAGCAGCACAGAACTGTTCCAAGTCCCAGACCACTGGCAACCTGGACTATGTAAACTCAGTCTCGGATAAACAAAACCCCATGATTCCCTATCTTATCTTTTGGAGCCCCCCTTGTTGCAGATTGATACAGAAATGTGCAGATAAAGAGTGAACTGCCCGCTCATGATTTCTGCATGTGGACTGCTCCGGGCATTCATTCTAGTAGCTACCAACAGGATGATGAAGGGTGCTGAGAAAGCAAGAAGATCCCTCAGCCATGGGGACCTGAGTAACCTTATGGGCTTGTGAGCTGGGAGAGTGGAATTCCCTGAGGAGAACCACTGTGGCGGAGACAGCAGAGAGACAACACTGCCCAGAAGAAGGGGTCTGGCGCATTGAAAGGTCTGACCGATGGGCAAGAATACTTCTTCTGCCTTGAGGAAGGCAGAAGAAGGAACTCCAGGAAGAAATTTGCATGCAGATTTTTCCTGTATTGCCTTCCCATGCGCCTCGTCGTCTGCTGCAATGCCTGGGAGTGAGGTCCAGACGGATTACAAATGTCTCTACACTGCCTGCTCCTACTGCTCCCAGTGAGGAAGCCATTAGAAGGTCTTCAACCTGCTAATGGGGCAAGATCTGGTAGTGAGGCCTGGGAAAGCTGCCACTGATGCCCAAGATGTAGTGTGAGGATCAGCACCCTCGAGGCTGCCAAGTGTGTGTGGTTTTCCAGGTGTAATTTCCTGTGGAGTTTCTGTGTAGGGGGATTCTTCACTCTTCCTCCTATGCTGTCTTAAAATGGAGTTCTTGCAGCTTAGTACTTCCAAACTTTATAGATATCTGTTTCCTTACTGAATTTTCTTGTAGGAACTGGGCGGCAGAGTGATTCCATGAGCTTTAATGTATCTGTGTGTTTTAATAATGATTTACTGTTTATTTATTTTATACAAATATCCCAATTCAAGAACTTCAGAGTCTTCGGGGTTTTCCTTCTTTTTTCTCCACAGATTTTGCACGTTTTGCTGCTGCTGTTGTTGACACTCCCATGCAATTCAGCCTTGAAGAAATAAATATTTGTTTAGCTGTTCTCCTGCTGTGCCTTCTCAGTGCATTTGCTTAATGATGACTTCAGTTCAGCTTAGCGAGTGTTTTAGGGCAATAGATTCTACCAGAGAAATAAGGGAGCTGTTTATAGACAACTTTACCTGCGTTTTTCCCCTGGCACCTCCCACTCCATTTTCTCCCCAGATTAGAATTTGATTACATAAATGTGCACACAAAAGGCTCCCGTTTACCATGATCATACGCTGCTTTTCCTAGTTTTATTTCAGCGTATCAGTTGCCAAGATCAGCTCTGGTGAAGAATCAGGGTTTTGCCTGTTTATTTCCCCATCCCATTTATCTTGATTTGAAACAGGGAGGTAAAGGTTGGATTCGTGCATGTGCCAGCCACCCTTCCTTGTCATTATTTGAATTTTCTTCAATTTTCCTGAATCTTGAATTTTCTTCTTTTCATCTAATATGTCAGATCACATTCTGGCTTGTAACATTTGCTCTAAGGCCAAGCATGTGCCACTGTCACCAAACCTGAGTGTGTTCATGTTTCTAAATTTTATGGTGTCTTTTCTCTACCTCAATCTTCCCATGTCAAATCAAAGATCTTATCTTTTGCTCAAGATGTCAAGTTGATCTTTGCAATCTGAAGCAAGATTTTTTTGAAAATGCAGAGAAAATTAACCTCCAAAAATTACATTTATGTTCTTTAATGCAGATGCTGGCTTCCTTTTTCTGAAAATGCAACACTACGTGGCAAAAAAAAAATGACTGATCCCTTCAAGATTATTGTCATTTCAAGTAATTTTGGACAGGTCAAACTGGAACCCTTAAAAAAAATCACAAAACATATAAAAATAAGCACTGGAAAGGTCCAAATTTTCTTTTTTTCTTTTTCATCCATTTGAAAAACTTTCTTCAAATTATTTAAACTACTTACTCCTTTTTTTCTGAAATATGGCAAGTATAATTTTGCCAATAACTCAGAAGCTCAAACTTCTGAGCTCTTTTCTGCCAGAAAGCAAGAACTACTTCAGTAAAGTAATATATCAGACTCTTTCTCTTCCTATATTTCCAGCTGATAAGGTTTCAGCTTATAGGAGAAATTGGTTTTTTAGTAGATCCCGTTTACATCATCTGACAGTTTTGCAGCTGAGTTTCATTTGACTACTATCACTAAGGTCCTCAGTGTCATCACGTCATGGGGTGGTGGTTGTTGTTGTTTGGGGTTTTTTTGGTATGCTGTTCAGAGCCTCCTCCATAATGATGATTCATCTTGTACTGTGTCATCAGCAAATTTTGTTGGCACAGTCCTCCTTTATCATTCTGAGTACTACAATGAAAACATTATGTAAAATTTGTCTCAAGATTCATTTTTGAGGAATTCAATTAGTAACTTTCCTCTAGACTGATAGAAATCATGAGAAATAGAGCTGGAAAAAGATCTCAGGTCTGAGTAGTGACCCAAAGACAGGATAAACCACAGCAGACTGGGCCGATCTGTCCCTAAGTATCACTGATGGAGCAGTTCTGTCCCTCCTGTCTGCCCTGAATTGCTTCTCTGACGCTTCCCTCCTCTCCCCTTGCTTAGTCTGTGCATCCCATGAGTGCTGCTTCTGCTCAGACCACAGCTCTGTGCTTTGACACTCACGTTGTTGTCTCCCTTTGCCCTTGTGCTCAGCAGCTGATGCTTTCACCATTTAGTGCTCTATCTCAGATGTTCACTTTAGCAGGAGGCAGGAGGACTTTTCCTCTCTCAGACCTTTGCAATTATTTTATTTCATATTTTGGATTAACAATTCATTTCACTTTCAAGCCTTTTGAATGCTTTACCTCCCTGTCATGTAAGTATACAGAATATTCTCAAGGTTTCTAACATCTATTATGGAAAAAAATAGATGATATGTATGTAGCAGAATACATCCTGTGCCCCCTTTACCACAAAGCTGAATATTCTGCTACTACAAAGACTACAAACCCCATTTAGAAACTCCTACGTATAATGTTAATAAGAAACCCAATTCCATCTTATTCTAATTAACCTATAAAGCCTTCCTTTTTATTATGTGAGAGAATTCCAAACATTCAGAATGCTAATAAACCACAGATATTTCTGTTCTTTATATCTTCTGGTATATACTGTTCATCAAGAATTGTTCATTTCAGTGTTGGTGTGATTTTTTTTTCAGTCTTGGAGTTTAACATTTTGAACTTTTTTCAAATAGAATTCTCATTTGCCTTTTTAAAAAAAAAACACATAATACATACTTAGTACATACTAACACTGAGTTAGCAGAAAAAACATACAGGAGCTAAAGATTGAATAGGAAGACAGAGAGAACTTGCAGAATTCACAGTGGGCACGATAACCGAGCTGTAAGCTATGTTAAGGGTCCTTTATAATTCTCTGGCCATGTAAAAATCTTGAAAAGAAGGAGATATTAAAGCGTTTTATGCAACAAATCCAAATTAGTCCTATTAAGCATTTTCCTGTGGTCATTAGCTTACGCAAAGCCCAGACTGACTCGGTCTGATGGTTATGAGGTTTCTGCTAGGGTCTGATAACCAAAATGAAATCAGATTCTGTTGTTCTGCCTAGTTAGTAGTAACGGGCTCTGGGACTTCAGTGGACCTAAGATGAGCTCTCCTTTAGTCCCCAGGTGTCAGGCCTTGAAGCAGAGCTAAAACCTATTGAGGGAAATATTGGGAGTCCTCCCATCCACCTTGAAATGAATAAAGCAGTCGGATTCCTAAAGCCAAATCTTCAGTGGCAGCACAAAATGCTGCATTTTACACTGTGTTGCTAATGCTGTAAAATAGTGCAATATATTTTTCTGCCCAGAGAGCAACACCCAGTTAACATTTAAGTTAGTGAGGTGGAAATTTGTGTGACCTAATTTAAGACCCAGTCAAATGTCTTAGGTGAGAAAGTTTGACTAAAGCTAAAATGCCACCGGATTTCTGCTTTGCTTAAAAGAGTCCAGGGAAAGGGAGGGTGATGGGGAAATGGTTACGGAAAATCAGTGCTGAGGAAGAACCCCCTTACACAGCTAAACTTTTGAAAATGGAGTGTCTGGAGGGTTCACTTTTACCTTTGCATAGGACAAGGGTATTATGTCCTATGCAAAGTATTATGCAAGAGTGGGGAGGAAGAAAATTTCCAGGCCACAGCTGAAACATAGTTCAGTCTCATATAATCTAAATGAAGTTTATCAGTATGAATTTTTGATGTTTTCTATTTTTATTAGACTACGTCCCAAGCCTACCCTCATCCCACCCATGAGTTCCTCATGCCTGTGCTCTTTCCTCTTGCAGTCCAGCACGTCCTTCAACCGCGACGCTGTGAAGGCAGGGACGGGCCGGCGTTTCCTCGGTGGGCTCCTAAATGACACGTCCTACTGCTACACGCTGGAAGTCTCCTTCTACAGCTACGTCGTGGCAGGAACGACTTCTGCTGTTCCCTACACGGAAGAAGCCTGTATCCTTTCGCAATCCAGGGTCCTGCTGCAGCGTGCGTGATCTGGACACTTAAGGTAAATGCTTCGATCTCAGCGAGAGTTTGTGGCACAGGAGCTCACAAGTGGGTTTGTGAGTCTGTTCTTGATACTTTAATTTGCCTCGTATTGATTCTCCATAGTGTGGAAATTCAAGAAGAGGAAGGCATATTAGATCAAATAAGCCATCTCCTTCTTGTGGGAGATTGTCTCACACACTTATTAGAGAACCTGGACCTGGAGAGCTGCTGATCCATTCCCTTCCACATTCCTCCATTTCTTTCTTAATTTCCCTCCTTATCCTTTCATTATCCCTGTATTTTATTATTGTTTTAATAGCAAGTCTAAAGTGCATTTTTGGTACCGAGCTAAAACATCTTCTGTGCTTCTGAGCCACAGTCAAAAGGCTCCAAAGTGTCCATTAGGTTCTGCCCCAGGGCCAGGTCTTTGCTACTGGTTGTCAAAGACAGAGCAAGCCAGTTCTGCAAAGAAACTGACAAAGTTGTCCACATTTTTCAGGGCTCAAATAGAAGCAATCCCACCTTCCTTAAAAAAATGGGGAAGGAGAAGAAAAAATATATATCTTTCTAGTTAGCTCTCTCAACATATCAACACTTTGAAGAAATTCTTCTGACTGGTCTTCTGATCTGTTTTTATATTTTTCTTTTTGTTACTATGCTCAGTCAAATATCCAATGCCTAAACTTCAGTCTTGTGTGTTTTATTTTGTCATTCTGTCTTGGTAGCTTTTTGAAATATCCGCAGGTTTGGAAACACTGCAGTGGGGGGAAAAAATAAAGAGCTATGATTGCTTATGTACATTTCTGCTGCATTTCTGAAGTTAGAAAAGGTTTACAGGTTTAGGGTAGTGAATGCGAAAATTTTATGTGATCCATAATTCTTCATTGTCCATACCTCCATGCACACTGTGGGTGGAAAAAGAATGAGAAATGGGAAGCAAGGAAAACAATTCTCAGCTGTTGGAGTTCCACTTCTCTTCTGAAAGGGACATGGACAGTGGGGAATGAGAAGGGACTCAATATGTGAAGGTGATGTAGCAAACTCCAGCATTTGACTTCATTTTGCCCCGTAATGTTAATGATTTTCAAAGAATAGCTTCTTTCAGCATACGTGTACATGCAGGATCCATTCACTGCAGATAAAATTGTCTTGTCGTGTCATTAGCTTAGTTTTATATATTGGTTTTATTACGTTGATACTTTGGCCTTTTAAGAACATGCATCTTAGTTTCATCTTAAATTTTTCTCCTCACTTCGTTCTCATTGCACTGACAACTGCTTATTTATCCTCCATTTAAAGGTCTCATTTATCAAGAACGGTTTTTGCAATGAAGGGTGGAAAGAGTTTCTCTACAAATGAGATCATGCTTCCCTTAAATATGTTTTCCTTGATGGCTTGTATGTCATGCTGGCTCAGTTCTCTTCGCTTTCCCACACAGATATTTTTCTTTTTTGGGAGATGGTAGTGTTGAACCACCATGGTTGGCCTGACTGGGACAAGGAGGAGGAGAGACTTGGTTGTTTGGAGCAGTGATCCCTGCCTGTGTGTTATGGTTTCCTGGCATTTTTCTTTGTGAGTTTTGTTATTTCCTTGTCAAAAGAGGAATTCTGTCAAGAAAGCTGCTTATGGTGGCTCTTCTTCATGCCTGCAGCATCCTGCTTATAGGAGGAAAAGAGCTGCCTGAGGAGGACTCCGGGCTGCCTTGCTCTGACCAGCCTGAGCAGCTGGGTTTAAATCAAACCCTGTTCTGGCAGGGAAGTTTTTTCTCTCACAAAAGTGCGTGTGACCAGAAGTAAAACAATTGCAAAACATTCCAATTTAAACTAGGCATCTCTTCCAAGCTATTTGCAAGTCACTGATTAATTAATGCTCAGAGGTTTTAATGGACCTGAACCAAAGACACAGGCAGTCGGTTCATATTGGGCTCCAAGGACGGGTGTGCTGCTCTCAACTCTCAATGCGCAGGCAGCAAGTCAAGCAAATAGATGAAGCAAATATAGTCAGCCCAAACACCGTGAACTGATAGGGAAAGGATTCAGGAAATCTGCCTGCACAGACCTATCTCTTAGGGCTTTGTTCGTCCCACTCTGATCTCTCTGCGTTTTAATAGAAACCCAATTCAGGGCGGTTAGAGCTGTTCAAAGCTTCTTGTGTTGGCCTAAGAATTGCTGGCTGATGCTAAGTCTAAAATATCTAAAATTCAGGGAACTCACCGTCTTGAACACGGCTTAGCAAAGAGGCCATACCCTACGTTCAGAACTAGCAATATTGATTCGATGTAGGGACCAAAACAATGTAGAATCTCCAGATTCTACCAAAATTACTTTAGCCTAATATAGCTCCAGAGTTGCCTTGTAGAAATAAACACATCTGCAAGCAAATCTGCACATCCAGATTACAAAATTGAACAAATTGTGAGTAGTCTTCCCTCTTTGCACTGGTGGCATGTAATCCTACCTGTCAGATTTTTTTCTTTACAGTATTTACAGCAAACTGGATCACAATACCCTTACCATGCTCTTGAATAACCAGATTAATAGATTTTTTTTTTTTTTTTTGTAATGTCTTCATGTTTCTTAGTGCTTAGGTACTAAAACTGTGATCTGTGCAAACCTCTATATCAGCCTGTAATAGATATACTTCTCCATTGGGTAGGACTGTGCATTTTGTTCAGACTTGCGTGATTAAACGTATTTTGTTTTAGAGATAAATGGGTGCCTTACATACCTGTAATGTATATGCATGTAAATACATGTAAATGAGAGACTAACTTTCAGTCTAGTAAGTGTTCTGTGAAATCTGGCATTGTCAGCATGGACATTAACTTTTTCAATGAGGAAAAATAAGAAAATTGAAGGAATAAAAAAAGAAGGGAGTGTATCATGAAAGTGGAAGCAGTTACTGTAACTAACCGGGTTGAATGTGCTCCTCAAAGAATCAGTGTTGAGCGGATCACACCTAGTTTGTTCTGTATAGACCAGGAGCAGAAGGTGACACTGGGGCCTCAGTGTTTAAATGAAATCCGGTAGCAAAGGTGTCCCATCCGTCTGTGCGTGGCGCATGCGCTTGGGATGTGTGTGCCAGGGTGGCAGCATCCCACACAGCGTCTCCTCTACGGAGCAGGGCTGGCATGGTTGCACGCCTGGCTCGGGCTCCGCTTAGCACCGTGTTGTGCTAGGGAATCTCCTGCACTTTTATCCTGCAAAGAAAACCTCCTGAACAGGCAGCACACGGCCCTTGGAAAGTGCGTGGTGGGTCTGTGTCTAACTGATACATTCCTGGTCCCTGAGACACGATAGGGATGTGTTTGGTGAGCCTGGCTCGGCGGCACGCTCGGCGATAACACGTACTGCCGATAACAGGGAATGGACTCTGTTTCGAGGGCATAATAAGAGGATTGCAGGCGTGCGGGTTTGTTGCCTGGGAGTAAGTGGACAGAGAGACCTTGTTTAAAACCCTTCTCACACACGCACACATTTGGTGGTAACTGATTAAAGAGGCAGCACAGCAACAGTTTGCTCAGCAGCAGGTAAAGAAGCTTTAAAATGAGCTGATATGCTCCCATTAAACAAATACCATGTTTTACTAGGCATTTACAGGGCTTATGACACACGGCACGCGAAGGGCTCTGCAGCGTTCGCGAGGGGCTCCGCTGCCGAGCCGTCTGGATACACAGCAGCCGCCTGGCTGGGCGGGAGCACGGGATTAAAGGGAGGAATGAGCAATCTCCCACCGGCGGAGAGCCCGGTCGGATAGCGCACCCGGCACTGCTTCCCGTGGCAGCAGCCGGCACAGCCTGCCCGGAGAGGGGCTGGTAGAGCAGACTCACACCAATAGTTCTCAAATCTATTGGGTTTGTTTTCCGGAGTGTTGTGAACTGGATCCCTGCTGCACAACCCCTCAGAGAGCATCAAAGGTTTCATCCCTCCAAAGCCCTGCCACGAGGTGGGAAAGTGTGAGTGGAGGAGGCTAGGCAAGAACGGGTCTGATTGCAGCCTGGAAGCAGTCTGCAAGGTGGAGGGAGAGCAGTCGTGGAGATGGGTGGACTCTGCGGTTAGTTATCAGCGTGTTCTGCCTCTGTCGTGTGTCTTAATCTTAATGGTAAGATTCCATCAGGCGGAGAAATCCCCCATCCCAAGAAAGGCCTTTAGTCATCTAACGTGTACACCCATCCTTGCTGAAACTGCTTCTGAGTGGGACTGGGACCCTGCACTGGGGTCTGGCGAAGCGGTTCTGCTCTGCGCGGCTGTTTGAAGCACAGTGCTTCACCTCGGTGTCTGCAATGTGCAGTACGAATTTAACGGTGCTTCTTTTGTAGAGCACTTTGGCAGCTGAGGGTGAAGCACGCTGGAGAAGAAGGGCATATTATTAATATTATCTCAAGGTAAGTCTTTTACACATAACAAACAGACAAGAAAAGCTTGATGCTTTAACAATATAGCTGAATTGACTTGCAAAGAAATAACTTGGGGTTTTCCATTTCACTGAATGTGTTGAATTGGAAGCTCTGCACTCCTTGAAAAAGCAGGGCATGGTTGCGCTGCTGAACTCTCCCCCATGTTTATGGACATAAAAGATGTATTTATGTGGCTGCAGCTTGTGTGCATAATTGCCAGTACACGCGGAAGGAAAGCTTGACTTGCCTCGAGTCTCTTCAGGTGGCAAACTCGCACCTTGGGCTGTTAGCACAGCTGTGACCACCGCACTCACTCTTATTCTTAACTACCAGCAGACTATGGACATGCTGCTTGACCACTGGAAACTTAAGAATCTAAATCCTCTCGAGGAAAGAGTCGTTTGTTTGTATCCATCTTTCTGTTAAAGACTGCTATGGACCTCAGTTGGTTATTTGGAGCTTTCTTACACTTCTTTTTTGACCACTACCTGACCTGGTCCTCCTACCTATACTAGTGATATCTTTAAAATAAGAAGCTTGCCAGACGGGTTGCAGCCCTTGCAGGTTCATGACCAGCCAACAGACAAAACCAGGGGAGCTCTGCAGAAGCTATGCAGCGTGGCTTGTGTTTGGAATTGGAGTTTGTTCCTGAGAAGACTTCAAAAATAAATCAGGCACTTGGGATATGCTCAGGAAAAGAACTCCAGAGGTTTAGCCCTCCTCCAGAGCTCCTAGAAACAGGCACCTTTCTGTGCCCTGGAAAAATCCTGGGCACGCTTGCACATCATTCCTCCTGTATTTGGTTCTTTCTCAATACCGTGTTTTAGGCTCTACTTAAGGACAGAAAACAAAACTCCCTTTCAATCCCACAGCCTGTGAAAGAGTGTCAAGGTTTACAGCCACAATTTCTAATGCTCTTAATATTACTGGAAGCATAGAGTTAAATTATAGAGTTGTAAAGTTACTTTATAGTGATAATGCTGTCAAGCATCAATATCTCTGCCCCAGGGCACCATGGAAACTCAGTTAATGATATAAGAAGCTGATATTTTTCAGGGTTGCAGCTGTTGGCTCATACCCAGAAGGAATCTGTGTGTTTGTTCATATCGGAAATATACAGGGGGACCTGCTCAAAGAAAATTAAGAAACAGTGAAAGTCTGTTTAATGAAGCGCAGTGGAATGAAAGTGCAAAGCAGTCTGTGCTATTGCAGCATACATGCCTTTTTCCCCAACAGAGCTCTGTGCAGTGGACAGCGCTGTAGAAAAAGACTTATTTTGCTATAAGAGGG
This sequence comes from Crypturellus tataupa, assembly GCA_034781795.1. Classification (NCBI taxonomy): domain Eukaryota; kingdom Metazoa; phylum Chordata; class Aves; order Tinamiformes; family Tinamidae; genus Crypturellus; species Crypturellus tataupa. The sequence continues at coordinate 4,286,029 of JAWLRI010000763.1, forward strand.
TGTTTGTAGTGAGGGAGTGTGTATTTGTATTTAAATTTGTTTATCTAGTTGCCCGTAGCATTGACTGCATCAATCTATGCAGGCACCGTCTGGGAGTATCAGTAAAGAAATGGAAATTAAGGCAAGCGACTACAGTCAAGTTAGGAATATCTATAATTTTTGTAATGGATTTCTTAGCATCTGCAAGCCAAAGTGCTTTGATAGCCTCAGATGAAAGATGCTATAAAAGTGCAAAGTGTTCGTATAAAGGCTTTTTTAAGGAAGAATTCTACTTTTTTGCTGAAATAGAATATTGGTCTTGGAAGGGATCTTCAAAGTATTTCCTGGGGATTTAACCATATGATTCCCATTACCTTTTGATTGGGAGCCAAGTGTCAAACATCATACGTGTGAGTACCGAAATGGTCTTGCAGTTAACTGATGCACTCAGAATGGTGTTGAGTAATTGGTTTATTTGTCTGCCCAAATACTCTGCCTGCCTCCTAGCTGGTGAGCATTTCCCTGGCTTTCTGTGGGGAGGAAGGCAGATGCAGTCACACTGAGGCTTGTTTTAAATCAAAGCAAGCAGAGGTTTTGAAGCTGAGGATCTAGGCTTGAGTGGGATGAAGTGTCTTAGGAGAAGCGCTCTGAGCCTATAGGCCCTATCAGATTTTTGGATGGTGGACATTATGGTTTGCTGCAGTCATTGAGTCATGGAAAGAGGACCTCGCAAGGGTGAAATGGCTTAATTTCCTCCCTCTTGTTTACTTTCTTTCCCCAGCGTACCAAAATGCAGGGAAGAAACTAATCTACTCCATCTTCCTTTGTTGTGGGACCAGAACCAAGGTGCCAGTCTAGGCCCAAAAGCTGAGGAAGGATTTCAAGTCAGTTTTAGACATAAGTGCAGGAACTTGCCGCCTTTGAAAAATACGAGCAGGAAGACTTCAGCAGCTGTGTGACTAGCCAGGGAGTTTGCCTGGAAGGTTGACTTGAGAGCTGTCAATATTTACAAACTTGTTTGGGATCAGGAACCTTTTTGACACTGGAAGCATATGAGAGGCACATGTGCAAATATCATCGCTGCTTCCTGACCGATATCTTCAGTTCTGTGCTGGTTAAGGATGTGCTTTTTGGCCTAGATAGGGCTTTTTTTGGTGACGTGAGAAGACTGGTCCTTTTAAGCCATCCGAGATGAGGAAGGCTACCTTCAAAGCTGACTTTACAACCCGTACAAACAACTTTTGGGATTTCTGCTGAGGCACTGCATGCTAATTGGTGCCAGATCGTCGCTGAGGTGTTGTTGCCTCCAAGGGACTGATCAAAGTCCTCATCGGTGGGTTCCAGTCAACATATGGTTCACTTGTGGTTGCTGGCAGGCTGGTTATATCCATGGCTTGCAAGCACAAAACTCTGTAATTCAAAATCTATTTGTTTTCGGTATAAAATGTGTAAAATTTACTAGTTAAAAACAAACAGTTACATTTTTTCCATAAGTATTCCTTACTTATTACTTCTTACCCAGGAGAAAACACTTAGACCAAGTACAAGTGATGCTTTTGCTGAATGACTATAGGAAGACACTGAATACATGAGCGATTGCAGAGTTGTGGCTAATATAAACAAGTGTAAAAGCTCCCTCCAGGCACTGCTCTCCTGCCTGAACTGACTTTCAAGGTCTTGAACACTTCCCTTATGAACTGACTTTATTATAAACTTGTATTTTTCCTTTGTCTTATAAGCAACTTTAGACAAAACTAAGCATATGGAACTGATAGCAAGGCTCTTGGGTGCTCAGAGCACCATAGAAATGCTATTAGACTCGTAGTTAAAATAATTCTTTGGTAAATGTTAAATTCCTATTAGTAACACTTGCTAAACTTAAGTGCAAAGGAAAGGGCAAGGCTAATCTGAAAGGCAATGGAGAGCCGGGCTTAAAATATATTAACAATTTGTTGGAAATGTCTGAGGGGAGTGGTTAATATGACTCAAGAATAACATCTGTAGGTTGAAAATTTAGGTTGCACGAGGGCTTAGGCAGTACTGTGCTGCCTTGGAACTTTCCCAAATGTCAGTGGGAATGAGGAGGAAAGAGCCGTGCAGAATGAAGTGTTTTTCAGAAAACAGTAAACAGAAAAAGTGCAATGTCTCTTCTGTAGGGGTCTGCCTGCTCTTCAGCCAGCCTGTCATGCTTGCCTGTGTGTCTTCAGGCTTGCTTTCATTTCCTTCTTTTCTGTATCTTTACATTTCTGTCCGAGTTTTCTCCTGGGTGAGATGCCCCTCTTGCATCTGTATTTTCAGCATCTTGTTTGCAGTTTCAGACTGTATTCCCTACCTCTCACATTAGTGTTGTCCGTGTCTTCTTGTGGGCTCACTCGGCTGTTCATGGTGTTTCATTGCCTACGTACACCCATTCTCTGCTTTTTGACCACTCTGTGCTCTCTCTCCCACCTAAAGTTCTCCTTCTCCTTTATATTATAGCCTAGAGGCTCTGCAGGAATCTCTGGTGTTTAAAGGGAAGTCCAAGACTTAAGCTTTTTTCTTCTTTCCTTTTTTTTTTTTTTTTTTTTTTTTTATTTTTTATTTTTAGTCACAAATACCTAAATCCTGGAAGGAATCTGAGCCATTTTTAGGAAACTCAGCCAAGAAGTGAGTGTCCTACTGTACATGTGTCTGTTTTCTCAGCTTCTTGACCAATTGCAACCGAATTTGACAGTGATGAAGGTCTCAGAGATATTACATTCCTACAAGTTTCATGAAAAATAGCTAGCTGAATGAGGAGAGAGACCAAAATTAATCTCTCTAATAGGGACAGCTGCAACTCTATTGTTAGAAAGCAGAGGAGGACAGTATGCAGGAAAGTCATGCGAAACAGCCTGTATCTCCTAGCCCCCCGGACCTGTCAATACTGAGTGGAGACCTCATTTTGCTTTCTTTTCTTCTAGAAACTTTTATCCTCAATGTCTCTGCAAATCTTAACAGAGGATATCTCATGGCATCCTGAGAAGCAGATTGTGTCTTCTCCACTGTTGGAAGGGGCAGGAGACAGGAAAGGTTCAGCTCACAAGTGAAGTGAGAATGCACATTCCAGCAGGGCCACTACATGCCCACCCCAAACCAGAAGAGTTTCTTGTCACCTGGAGCCGTCGCTTTGTCCAGATCAGTAAAATCTAAAGATGTCTCAGAAAATAATCTGTCTTTTTGAGCTAATGTTTAGGAAGGTCAGCACTGTGTTTGTGTAAAAGCAGGATGTCCTATCCCATGTCCTATGTCTATCTCTAAACAGAAGAGTCAAACCAGCTCAGACAGAAGCCAGTCCACTGCAGGGTCATGTCTCTGGCAGAGGCCAACAGATGCCTAAGGAGCGTATGGGAATAAAACAAGCATATAATGATACTTCCCTTGAATACTCTCAGCTTCTGGCAATTAGTGGTGTGGGAATCCCAGAGTCAGAGAGAGACACTCTCTCTCCTATGAACCTCTATATACTTTTAGCATCGACAGCATTCTGTGCCAGGAAGTTGCACAGCTTAGATTTACCTTGTTTCTTTAAAGCCTGCCATCCACAAGCTTCATTATATGCTTCCTAATTAGTCTAATATGCTTCCTAACTTGTCGAAGCAGTGGACTCCATCTCCTCTCCCCATGCCACTGCTGTCATTGTCTTTTTTTTTTCCAAGTTTAAAGTTTTTTAGCCTATTCTCTGTGCACCAAAATATGGAAATTGAGTTGATGAGGGAGGGTTTTCAGTTTGTGAATATACACTGTCGTCAGCATTCATTCAATTCATCATATGCTTAATAAGCTGAATGTGTTCAGCTTTTCCAGTACACAGCATTTACAAGGTAGAATAACTGAATTTGGTCATAGGCCTGAGTTTTGGTGGTCCACCTAAGAGAGTCCTAGCTCCTGCTGGAGGAATACAGAGCTTTTAGAAATTGCTTTACAATTGAACTGAAAGTTTATTAAAGCAGCATCCTACACTGCTGCTCAAACCCTCCTGTGTAGTGAGAAAGGGATCTGCAGGGTAACCATGTAGCAAATGCTTATACCAGTCTGGTTTATGCAGACATTTAGCTGGAGCACGGTCAGAGGACATGTACATAGTGGGATCTCTTCCCTCTATCTCAGTACATGGCAAATCTCGCGGTTTCTTTCTGTAAATCCCTAGGCAGACTGTTCAAGTGGAACATACCTGGTTTAATCAAGTTAGGGGTTTGGAAGTGGGCAGGTGGAATCAGTTGCTCTCCTAGGAAATGTAGCTATATAACTAGAGAGTGTGATGTACAACTTGTGACTTTCCAAAAACCTGGCTGCATTGCTAACACTCCTGCCTGGTAGAGCCAGGATTAGTTCAGAAGCACAGGGGGAAAGAGCATACAGTATTCTGGTGCTGTTATGTCTGTTTTACCCTGGAGTTTCTGTGGATTCCTCCAAAATCCAGAGGCAGAGGATTCTACTGGCAGTATGCAGCACGTGTCCCCATGGGATAGCTGTGTAGCAGTAAACCGTGCCTGTTAGCAAGCTTACATCCTCGTTTGTACCTTGTTTAAGTCTTAGGATTTGAGGTCGGGCCCTTCCTGGACACCAGGTTTATCATCCTATTGTCTCCTCTTCTTCACTTAATGATTCCTCTTTGCATCTCGTCCCTTGTGCCTGCCAAGTAGAAATTGTTGCATTGACTTTCCTTCCAAAGCCAGCCTGGAAGGACAGCTTTCCTTCAGCCAGGACGCAGAAAGGGCCTGTGTATCCAGAACCATCAATATTTTTCTTGAGATGATAAATGAACTGCCAATAAACTGAGGCAGCTGCCAGATCCATCTGAGGAACAGACCTTCAGACCCAATTTGTCCGTGCTTGGTTTATTTATGTGTCTGGAAACTCTGGAGATGCTAACACAGGGCTAACTGCTCTGGGAGAGCTACTGGGAATTAGATGGTGCAGGTAGATGTAGTGGGAGTTTACGGACGAGCTGGGATTCTTCAGCTATTACTCTGTGTTAACCTATCTCAAATGAGAAAACGTCTTGTTCCTATGGAGTCGCAGCATAAGGAATGTCATAGAAAGGAAACAAAACTCTTAAGCCAGACCTAACTTCTAATATCTGCTATATCACTTGATTTGTCCTTCTCCATCTTTTTAGTCTGGCTTGAGAGAACTCAGGTTCTTGCATAACCTGTGAAATTTATTTTGTTAGCCAGATTTTTCTAAGGAGGTGAGACGTGGCTGATCACGCTGTGCCTGGAGGGATGCAACCAGCGTATGTGCTTGGACAAGTCAGGTTTGTAAGGAAAGCAATCTTCTCCTGCACCAGCTAATATAATTGGAGAAGAAGAAGAAAAAAAAAAGACTGTCTTTAGGCCCCTTTTGCTAGGCAGCAGCATATGCTTTTTTATACACATTTGCCCTAGTACTAAAGAAGCCATTTTTTCAGTTCCAGCCAAATATGAGCGAAACAGACAGAGTTCTCAGAGGTATTACATTTGGGCAGGTTTTATGGAAATAGGCAGCTGACCAAGGAACATGATTCTGTAAATACCTCTGCTGGGAGGGAGAGGATGGAGTGTGGGTTTAAATGGTATTGCACATCCCTTAAAGAAATATGGGAGGGGGCTCCTCTGACATGCTGCAACCCAGGAGGAATTTAAGCTGGCACACAATCCGTATTGCACACAGGAGAAGCCGAGGGTAGGAACCAGGTCCCAGGAGTTGCACTGCGTGTGGGGCAGTTAATTTCCCTTCCAAGACAGGTCCATGTGGACACCGCCTGCGTGATCCAGGAGCACAAGCTCTGGAGCTGTGCTGACTAGGGGGACCTGGAGTGAGGCTGCAGTAGCAAAACCATCAAGGAGGAGCACGCTGTGCCGGTTCCCAGGAGGAAACCTGGACGCCCAGCACCTTGGTACCTCTCCGCACCTCCCTGTAGTTATTTTCCAGTGTAAGACTAGGCAGAGGGAAGCGATTTTCCCCTCCCCACCTGCCTGCCTGGGTCAGCACCAGGCGGCACAGCTCGCACTTGCCTGTAGTTCAAGTGCCCTCTTCTGGCACAAAAGGTTCCGTTCCTCAATGGCAGTCAAACGGAGAGAAGCGGGTGTTTTCTGAAGCTTGCTGAAATCAAGAACAAAGCGGATTTTTCCTTCCTTCCCTTTCTGCCTTTTCGGCCGTCCCCGCTGCGTCCTGCGCTGCCTGGGCAGGCAGTCGTGGTCAGTGAAGAAGGGAACATCCCTCCTGTACCAGACTGGAGAGGTCAACGCTTCCCTGTAGGACAGGGCTATGACGTGACCTTGTTTGCATCTGAAGACATTAAAAGATATAAGAAAAAAAATCACTTTCTTTCTTTATTCTCTACCTCCTCTATCTGGCGTAAATCTGATGCTGTCTTGATTTACACCAGCTGAGAATTTAGTATTCTTTACCCGCTTAATGTTTTCTGCTCTCTTTTTAATCATCTCTTGGCTAACCCTGACCTGTTGGTGTCAATAGTTTTCACTGTGGATGCCAATGGGATCTGGATGTGACCTGTATTGATTAGAACAGGATGTTTGGTGATGAAATGCGTGCAGAGGAGGACGTGCAGCCACTGACAGAGAAGTTCCCGCTCTAAGTGCTTGCTTGGGAAGGGAAAGTTTCGCTGCGCTTGTTAATGTGATTTCAAGGTTAGCAGTACACAGCACAGCAACTGCATCTGTCTGCAGAGGGATTTCAAATCAGCCTTTAATAAGAAAAAGGAGTTTCCTGCGCTGCTTTATCGCATCAGTTACCATCGGAGGCCTTTGCATGTGCTTTGGATTTTTCTCTATATTTAAGCAGCATTTGAAGCCGTAATTGATTATAGCTGAATTTGTGTTACAAAGTAGGGAACAGCAGGTTAGAGCATTTATGCTATGAGACGAGGCTTTGCCTGATTCTCATTTAGATCATTTATAGCAGAAGGCTTGTGTTTTTTCCCCTGGTAACAAGCAGTGTCTGAGCTATTGAGTACAGCACTGTATTAATAATTCTGTACTTATTGCAGGCTCTCTGCATGCAAATCCTTCACATACCAGCTGGATTGGCATAAGCCAGTTTGGGAAGCACACGTACACCTTGTACTGCCCTCCGCCGGGTTTAGGAAAGGTAAAAAAAAAGCTGAAACTGGAATTGCCAGATTTTGCAAAGTGCCAGGCTGGGAGTGAATATCCAGCTTCTCCTTTCAAGGTGAAAAGGACATTCTGGTGGCTCTGCTCTGCACAAGGATCTTCCTGCATTGGTCCCTGCTCTGTTACGTGCACTGTAAAACTGCTGTGTGCTTACATTGCCTCTTCGTCTCTAGACTGAAATTCAGGAAATGTGGATCTAATCATATGGTTTTGTTTAAATCTCATGTTCATGTTTGATCTTGCTTTCCTTACCGATCCTGCATGTTTTGACGATATCTGCACAAAGCCAGTCCACGGCAGAGGCTGAGTACAGTACCTAACACAGAGAAATCCTGCTTGTGGTGAGAACACCATAGTGTTACTACACTGAAAATCACAGTATTGGGAGACAGAGTGTGTGATAAGAATTGAGATGAGACAAACGAAGAGTTGCCAAGCCAATACAGGTTGAATATTCAAGTAGCTAATGTGAACAGACATCACTGAAAATAATAGATGATACTCCAAATTTACCTTATGACTTTCGAAGTGATTAGCATGAAAGTGGTAGAAGGATAACAGTAAATATGGCTTTTCTCTGATATTTCATTTTAACACTGCTGCTCCCACTAGAAATGTGTGTGCATTAGATATTCATATAAACCAGATTTTTTTAAAGTATGTTCTCGAAATTCATAAATGAAATGGATTATGACAGATAGAAAAAATGTAACCTGACCCTTTGCACGTATGGGGAGCTCTAAGCCCCCTCTGCAAGAAACACAAATGTCAGTCTGAGAACTGGAGCATCCCGGAGTAACGGTGCTGAGAAGTGAGTATGATAACAAGGCAAAGCAAAGTATAGACTAACAGGATGACATTGTACGGCAGCAAAAATAGGTGGCTTTTGTACGACTATAATAGCACCACCTGCTTTTAGAACGTTAGTCATCCCATAAATGTGTCCATTCCAGCGAATATCCTTGAGGTAGCTGACACAAAAATCCATAGAAACGATGCACTGAAAGGGAACAGAGAAAAAGGGGAAGAGATGGGACTCACCAGGCTGAAAGCAGCCTGCTGGCAGGGGGAAAAGGAGCAGCTTGGAAATGTCTGTGTGCATGTGTGGGTGTGTGTGGGGTAGCTGAGGAGAAGTCTGTATTCTTCTCGGAGGGAGGAATTTGTTTCCTTCTCATCAAACCTCAGCCCCTGCTGCTTTCTTTGATTTTTCTCTAACCGGGCCAATCTAGGCACTCAGAGATGATAAATAATCCAGTATTCGAGGGTGACATGCACAGCGACAAGGTAATATGGGAAGAGAAGAACCTAAAGGGACAGGATTTCTGGCAGTTTATTTATTTATAAGAGTAATATATTATAAATTAAAAAATGAACAAATAAATAAGATTAAAATTGATTAAATAAAACATATTTTAATTAAATTTAAAAACTATTATTATTTTTAAAATATTTTATTTATTTATTTATTTCCAAAATGGGCTCTGCAGCATGGGAAGCTTTGAAAACTGTTGCCCTGGTTCAGACTACAACCCAATGGGGAGTCCTAGGTGAGCTTGGCAAATCTTGAACCTTGTTAACATAAACAGTCTCTGAGAAACGTTGTATTTCTCCTGGTGAACTCTGTTTGCGTCGGCTCTGGCAGGGTGCTTCAGTCCTGTTAGCAGCTTCAGCCCCGTTTTGATAAGGGCAGTTTGGGACCCTGTGCTTGATCTCTTGGTTATGGGATGCTCCGGGTGGAGGATCCCTGTGCTCGGTCGCTGTCTCCTTGCCCGGCCTCGGGCGAGTCGCGCCATCTGGCTTCCCACCTTCCCCTGTTAGCAGGCTTTCAGCCTCGCGATCAAAACGTTTGCTTTAACATTGCATTTATGTTCAATTTCTTGGGTTTTGTGGAAGCAAGCTGATAGAAGTGTTGTTGTGCTGCCATGCACAGCACATCAGCGGGGCCGAGCGCTTGGTCTCGCTGCACAGACTGTGGCTGCCTGGGCTAACAGAATAGCAGGTTGTCGTTCTCTGTTGGACCAACATAAGGAGGAGAGAAAAAAAAAAGGTACATTTTGCCAGAGGGTTTCATGGCTAAGTATTGACAACAAGGGATGCGAAGACTTGGTGATATGAATTCTGTTTGTGGCTCTGAGAGGAGATCACAGACTCTGTGCCTTGATCTGCCCGTCCTTTCCTCTCCCAGACTTTTCTTGGATGAAAACACAGGACAGGAGCATCGGTATCGTCTAGACAGTGACACAGGGCCAGGACACAGTCTCCTGAGATAAAAGGAGAAGGAAGCAGGTACACAGAGCAAAGTGATTTGCCTAAATCTGCACAACTAGATCCCTGAGTCCTTCACTCTCCCTCCTGTGGGTTCTCTTTAGGAGATGAAGTTGATTGATTGAAATTGCCCTTTTTGCTGATTACCATTTTAATGATCTAACCAGTAGTGTCAGAAATCCAGCATGAGGGTTTTTGTTTGTTTGTTTTTGGTGCAATCTGTTTGTCACTTGCGTTTCTATCAGGTCGGAACCAGAATTGGACTAGTCGAGCTCTCCTTATTTCAGTGTGGGTTTGTGTTCCTGTCATCTAGGCATAGCATCTTGCTGCTGCTGCAGCTGCATTCTCACGTGGCAGGAGAATAGTCTTATTACAGGGAAGTGAAAATTAAAAACAGAACCAAAAATACCCAGCATAAATCAACCTGCAAAAATAAATCTTGGTTTCATAGGTCTTAGGAAAATCTCTTTGTGCATCTCTGCATGCATCATCTCCTTGGTGATTGTCATTTTGTGTAAAATTCCTGTTTTCTGAGTGTGGGATGAAAGCTACTACTCTCTTTTGCTTCAGCTTTTCTGTTTGCATGCAGCTCCCCTTGGTGCTCTGCTCACCTCTTACACCTGCTCTGACTGCAACATCCCCAGGGAGGAGGTGGCCTGCAGTGCTGTGGGGAGCCTTTTGCCTTGACGTCTTAAATAAACATGAATGACCACCCAGTTCTTTCCAGGTTTAAAACTGGTGAATAATGAACCCAACATCATGCCCTGGGGTTCTGGTTCTTGATGGGTTTTCCACATGCTGTCAGAGTACAAATAATTAATATGTGCAGGAAAAAGGGACTAAAATCGTCTCAGCTCCTTTCACTGACAGCCTCACAGGCCAGTGGCCAGAATGCAAGAAGAAAGGATATTCCTATTCCCTGCTCATTTGGCTGGCAGTGTAATGACTCAGAGTAATAAATCTCCATTGGAAACGTAGATTGAAATGGAGGAGGAAAGAGAACAATCTCAGACCAGAAGCTGGCAAGGGTCTCCTGCCTCCTCGGAGACCCAGCACGGGAGGGAGAGCGAAAGAGGCGCTGGGGAATCGGCTTTGCTGCTGCTGCATCCACAATGTCCCTTAGTGGCTGCGGCAGTGACAGCTCCCACCTGCCCTCAGGCCGTGTCCCCAGCCTCGGGCTACGGCCTCCAGGCCCTCGGCCCCGGGGAGGCTCGGAGCAGGGGACGATGTTGGTCCTGCAGCGGCCTTAATGTGCACCCAAGGAGCGTGTAGGGCCTCGGTAGGGGCCGGGGATAAATTGCAGAGATCTAGAGCAGCTGGTGACCTGCTGTGCTAGCTCTTTAACCCTTCAGGAGCTAACACTTCCCCACAGCCTGGTGAGCAAACAAGGGCACACACACACACACACACAAAAAACAGCAACCACGGAGCTGAAACATTTTATTTCCCCTACTGGGTCTGCCAATTAACCCTGTCAGGAGGCAGAAAACCACACCGGGCGCATCAACAGAAAATGAACTGAGGAGGGAAAACGTTGGAGGACAGCGGAGCAAAGATCGAATCAGCGCCCCGTCTCTGCGGAAGAGCTGAGCTGTGACACGGGGACGGCGGGAGGGGGTTCGCAAACACCTCCGCGCTTCAGAAAGCGCCGCAGGGCAAACAGAGCCTGCGAGGAGCAGCTCCCGGGGAGAGCTTGTGTGTGTGTGAGCTGCGAGGCTGCGGTGCGCCGTTCGTGCAAACGCCGCCGTCCCTCCTCACCCCTTGGCTGCTGCGTTCCTTAGCTGCATCGACTCGGCAGTGTGTTCAGGGCGTCTGAAGCAACAAAGGCTTCCCATCTCCAGGAGCTAACGCTCCCCGTCCGGACTCTTCCCTGTCCGCGTTCACCTCCCCAGCAGCACATGGCAAGCAGGTTCCTCTTCCTTCACCCCTGACGGTGGAAAGGCTGAGCTGAGGTGAAGGGAGGAAGCGTAACTGGAAGGAGTGGATAAGAGCAGGGAACAGAACCAGGGCCATCAGGATGTATTTTGCAGGTTCCCTCTAATGGACATGCCCGATGTCATTTAGAGTAAGAGCAGAGTGCAGACACCGTGGGCAGAGCAGGGGTGCTTGGCATCACCCCACATGGAGGCCTGGTTGATTCACTGACAGGTTAATGAAGAACTAACCATCCACTGGGAAAGTTTGGTGCCTTAGGTGCAAGTTTCTTCAAATAATGTGCCTAATTCCCTATGGCAGGGGCTCTCCTGGGTTTCTATCAGAATCTTCCAAGTGGCATCAAGAATGGATTTATCCCACAGACGCCTCTGTAACCTTTGAAGCAAAAACGTGGAGGAAAAACTGTGGTTGGCACAATGTTTAATTAACTACACTTTCATTCTGTAGAAAGCAAAACCTCTTTCCACTTGGTGCTCTTGTACCTTTAGGAACGCAACTCATGTTGGTCCATCAGCTGCAGATCCTGGTGACTGCAGAACTGTCCCTTGTCACGGGGCTCTCAGACACATCCCTGCCCTCGCTGCATCACTAATACTCCGCCATCTCCTACTGCACTTACTGTTAATTGCTTTTCTAGTGCTTCTTGTGTGCTGGGACGGATGCACCGTGTGCTTGCTCTGCGCCTCAGGATGCGGAGGCGGGCAGACGCTGGCTCTGAAGAACAGAACAGAGGGAAGAAAGAGGAGCAGTTTTAGAGTTGCGCTGTACAGAGTTAATGACTCTCTGGGCATGAAATCAATCTTCCAGGTGAATTTGCAGTCTCTCAAATCCATTTTGGGCACAACGTTCACCTGAAACAGAGCTGGCTGCAGCTCCTGACGTCAGTGGACGCTTTCCTCCCTTCAAAAGAACACAGCTTGGATTTCATCTTGTTTTTACACCTTCACTTCTCCTTGTAAGTCTCATTGTCACCACCGGGTCTGGTGTCATCCAAGTGCGGCAGTGAGACCAACACTCTGTGCTGCAGAAATTCCCAGAGCACAACACTCGGCAGCTGCCAGGGCTTTCTGCTGGCGCCTGCTCAAGACACACAGAGAGAAATAGCACTTTGTCTGCTTCCCTTCATCGCTGCCCACCAGGAAGCCAACACAGAAAGCACTTTGCTCTTCTGCTTGAGAGACGGGCAGGTTAGGTGAGCAAGGCAGGCACCTTGAGCCGTTTTGGCCTTTTCTACAGCCAGTGTCTCCTCTGTCCCATCCCGCTTTTCCTGGTGGGACTCTTCCTGCCTCATATCTGGGAGGCCTGCAGAGAATAGCGTTTTGTTGTGCTGTTCTTCTGCTGTTTCCCACCTGCCAAAGCCCTTCCTTTAACTGCCATGCAGTTAATTGTTTCGGGCATAGGAACTGGTGATGCCTGCAGTTGAGCAAACAAACAAAGAGGATACTGTCAGTGAGGTGGCCAAGAGGAATGTTGGAAGTTTCTGATGGTTGTGGGACAACTTTCCTCTCACCTCCTTCCTCCGCATGTCTCGATTCCTTTCTGACTCTTGTGGGGCTGCTGTCTTCTTGTCTCTCCATCTAAACTGAGGTGGTGATAAATGCATTAAATCTCTTTATTGTCTCCCCTGTCTTCTCCTAAACCTGACGGGCCTCCCTTCTCTTCATCTCTCCTTGTTCCTCCCCATGTCCTCAGGCCGAATTATGTTCCAGAGGTCCGCATTTGCCATCTGCTCTCTCTTGAATTCTTCAGGCATCCTTGATATTTTGCAGCGAGCAGTTCCACAGGTCATCAGCGCGCACGGGGATGCAGATCACTGCACGAGCCTCCCCAGCGAGGTCAAGGCTTCCCTGCTCTGCCCTCGTGCAGCTCCCTGCACTTTGGCAAAGCTTCTACTGCCAATGATTTTTTTTACTGAACAGAAGTAGAACTGAATGAAACTGGGACAAGTATGCCTAGACCACCCCAAACTGGCTTTAAGATGACTAGCTGTGATATGAAGTATATATTTATATTTATATTGACTTGCATTAGGGAAAAGAATCTTTCTCTCCTAGGAAAAGATGAAGGGAAGGTATAGGAATGGGAAATAAACATTCTTTTCCATTGCAGAGAATGCAGCCATAACTGGTAAACCATAGAAAATTCAGTCAACTAAACTTCCTAGACTTGCTTTAATATCCCACTAGGATGACATGCACAACAACATAATAAAAAGAATCACGATTTAACAGTTTAAAAAGAATCAGGTAAAAGTCTTTCTTCCTGGTGCTATTTGTAGCACAGATCAAAATACATCGAGGTTAATTATATTTCAAAATCACCATTCTTTAGAGACAGACCAGTTTATTGGGAGAAGCTGGAATTGTTAAAGACAGATTTTCTTTGCATCAAAATAGTTCATATGAGGCTCAGGACTTGACTGGTTTGACCTCAGGCAATGCTTTGCACTTTGATAAAGCTTTTAGTGGCAATAAAGTTTTACTGAATAGTACTAAAACTGAAGCAAACTGGGAGACATAAGGCAGAACAAATTCTGAAGTATTCACCCAGTTTTTGCAATCAGGACATCAAGGACTTCCTGTTCCAGCGGCTGCATCAGGCCATTGTTTTTAATAGCCACTACTCTATTTGTCATTCCCAATTTAATTTTCTGAATATTAGTTATAGCAGTGACTTAAAGATTAGAGCTCTAAAAAGAACACAGAAATATGAGAGAATACAATAGCTTAAAAGGAAATAATGAAACAACAAAATTTTCTGAGTTGATATTTATAAGAGAGGCTAGAAATTAATTTAAAATCAATAGAAGAAAAAAATGTTTTTATTGACCAGCCAAATCTTGACCTTGTATTGTAGGTTTTCTCAATAAAACTAAATCCCCGGTGTTCTGGAGAGCAGAACTGCTGCTTTTCCTCCTGTCCCGCAGTGGCAAAGCAGCTCTGCTCCACTTGTCCTGGTGCAGAACAGCGGGACATGGATGGGGCTGGTCAGACACGTCACATCCCGGCATGAGGTGACCACCTGCAGTCTCTGGCTGCGGCTTTCTGCGGGGTCTCCCCAAGTGTTATGTGCCCTGCAGTGGGAAAGTGTGTACCCCTCCTCACCAAATGTGTGCCCCCAAGTAAAGAAGGAAAATGGTGATTTGCAAAGTGGAGCAAAAAGCTGCTGAATTAACATTTGGACATAATGGGGATCCGCTTCAGGCCGAGTAGTGTGTGGGGACATGGTTAGTTCATGTGCATTTTCCTAGGACTAGTGAAATACATTAGTATGTTAAAATACATTATTTATGGCAAAGCACAATGCCTCTCATTCATCCTTTTTCTTTTTTGAGGTGTAGACCTGCTTGCTGCTTTGTGTTGGAGAATGCTTTTGGGTGCCTAATGGGTGGCGATGTGCTTGTGTGCAAATCCTCGATGCTTTATAAACTTTGCCTGCCTCAGAGGTAGAACGCTCTGGGGATGGAAGGGGCAGATCTGTATCATTCTATAGGTGCTTTGGTCCAGAGTTATTTATCCTAGGGTGAGGAACCTAACACCTTGATTGTTATGACGAGGAGATGTGGTTCATAAAAAAGGCTCAGGACTCAGTTCAGCTACACAGTCATAACACCTTGCCAGAAATGGAAGCTTTTAACTGCAAGTAGCTAATGGATTATCCAAACATTTGGTCTATGATTGAAAGACAACCCCAAAAAGGACAGGTAAGTTCTTTCTGTGTAGATTGTTTTCTCTGTGTTTTTGGTGAAATGTAACATCCATTGAAGGAATAAAATTGCTACGTTTGGAGCACTGAAAGGTCAAACAAACCTTTGTGAAGATTAGATCCCCAATCCATGTGGATTAAATCTGCTTTTACTGTTCTAAAGTTGTGTAAGATCAGGAAAGAAGATGGGAGTAGCTTTGAATTCCCACCCCCCCACTCCCCCGACCCCCCTTTTTTTTTTTGGTCTATTTTGTGATTGCTTGTGCTGAACCGAGGGGGAAAAAAAAAGTTTTTTGTCTCCTTGACGACAGCACTTATGATGTCATCTGTGTTGTATTTTTTTCATTCCATCCCTTTTAGGTTTCTCTTTGAACTTGTCCTCATCCGCTCTTCTTTTAAAGCCAGCATCAATCCTATAGGTCTTCCTGCTGCCCATTTCACTCTTACAATGTGTATCACTTTGTTGTATCTAGGTCAGTTGCTTCTCACACCTTATATAGGCTTTTTGTCAAAGCACTGTGCAGTCTGGATTTAATGCCTGAACTGAATAATAGTCTCCCCAAGGGTTGCCCACTATTACTTATAGCAATGGACAGCAATCCTGGAAGTTTTGTTTTAAAAATTATTATTTGTTTTTGTTTATATTTTTAATAAATTCATTCTACTTTTATTATTTTAGATTTGGTATCTCAAGTCTGCCTTTTACTTCAGGGAGATCCGTTGGGTATGCTGGAGTGAATGGTGTTAGAACCTGCACCTTAAATAGAAAGGTATTAGGTGTGTGATAGTTCTGCAAAATCATCCCCATTCACTTGTGTGCAAATGTCTTTCAAGATCTGATTGTGTGGAAGAAGCCCTGCTTGCACACTTTTGGGTGGGAGGAATTAATATTGACACAGTGGTCAAGCTTCCCAAAAATCTCTTCTCTCAAAGGCTGGGATTTATTTATAAGGCTGTCATATCTTGTACTCTAAGACTGTCACTGCAACACAGGACTGAAATTTCCAAGGCACCTAAAAAGTAGTTCTTCCTAAAGTCCAGGAGTAACTCTTTCCATCTAGCTCAGCCAGAGGTTACTGCATTCACTTATATCAAGGTCTTGCTTTTGCTGAGACTTTGCAGAGTATTAGCTATGCATTTTTTTTTCCCAGGTGAAAACCTTGCTATAAAGATACAATTAATAGAGTATCTTTAAGGAATCTGATTGTTGTTCATTTTGTTGTTCTCCTTAATTCCTTTCTGTAGCTTAAAAATAATTACGTTCCTTTTCTACCTGGCCTTCACTAGACAAGGCTACAGGATGCCTTCCTGTTGTATCCATTTTAGGCTTCCTTTGCTGAAGTCCCAGGCCATTCTGTCCTGAGATCGTGCAAATAAACTGTATTGCTTTTGCATTTGTCAACATTAAGGTTTATTTGTTGTATCTAGTCCAAATTACCTACCAAAGCTTGGGACTCTGTAGAATTTCTTTGTTTGCTTTTCCCTTTCCCTTCCATGTCCACTTCTCCAATTTTGTGTTGTCAGCAGACTTAACCAGTTTACAATCAGCTCCTCTAAGCCATTTATATAAATTAGGCTTAGCAGGGGTTCCAAGGATCGTGGGGCGATGAACATTACTTTGCATTTGTTGCCTTTAATTTTCTTTTGCCGTATGTTGACCCAGTTCTAGAGTAGATCTAAATTGCTGGATATTTCTTCGCTGCTTCTCTCATGTCCATTATATGGCCCCACTGGCAACTGCAGGAACTCCGAAAACGACATTACTTGGAGTCATTTACACAGCTTAAAACTAGAGCAGGAAGGGGCGTATTCACTGACCTAATTCAGAGGGTCCCATCGTTTAGGTCTCTTAATTAACGATGACTCTATTTTGCTTTTTTGTAGCCCGTTCACTATCTGTCCTCGTTCACTACAGCAACTCCTTGCAGAATTTCTGTGAATATTCAGCTTTCCATGGAGTATTTGGCTAAGCTGCCAAAGTAAGCCACAGTAAATTGTTTTGTTTATAACTTGCTTTGATTTACTCCCCTCTCTCTTTCCAAGACGAGGGATACTTTAATGTTTTTGTGATCAATTCAAGCACCTGAATGGAGCTCAGAAGCCTGGACTTGTCTCTAATACACATATGGTCCAGATAGCAGCAGGGAAACTTCACAGCCGACTCACTGTGTGCAGATCCATATCTCAAGGACAGACCCTCACCATGATGGTAGCAGCCCACACCACCTGTACCCAACCAAACCCAGCATCACCAGACTTCTTTAGACTGGTAAGAAGACAGAATCCCTCCCCTCACCCTGGCAGGTCTCTAGCAGCCTCAGTAGACTACAGACTTGTCAGAAGCAGACCTGTCCCCTTCACTCTTCAGCCCCAAAGGAGAAAGATATTCATTAAAACAATTTCTTTTAGGGCTCATCTACCCTGTTCTTTGCAATGTGTGCTGTGGTGCTTACGACCGCTCCAAGGCTGTATCTAACAGAGATCCCGGGAGAGGGAACATCATGGATATGCCCTCAGGTTTATTGTAGATATGAGTGAGTTGCTCATGTCGTCTTTTCTTTACAGCTTGTCCAGAACTCTTAATTCTTAAACTTAATAAGTATGGACGGGTGCCATGCTCTCAGCTGCAGGGCCTTTACTCTCTTAACAGTTCAGAGCAGAGGCACTTAATCGCTTCTGGGTTTAGGAGAGACCTCCTGTGGGTGTCTCCCTCCTGGAGCTCTCCCTTGGATTGAATGTTTCCATATGATTTCTGAGGGCACTGTTTGGCCTTGTAATTTTTAGGGACAGAAATTAGACCTGTGTAGCATTTTGAGAGACACAGACATATGTTATAGGATCCTTCTTTTCTGCCTCCCAATTCCAGTTGTTGCATAGACAAGGGACTGGAGCAAATGAGACTTCTGCCTTTTGAGAGCGACTCCATTTTCTAGCCTCTGCATGTAAGAGCGTTCAGCTGCTGTTCCTCCTTCTGCCGTATTTCCAGCAAGAATCCGTAATTCACCAGTACAGGCTGGGGACCGATCTACTGGAGAGCAGCTCTGAAGAGAAGGACCTGGGCGTCATGGTGGACGACAGGTTGACCATGAGGCAGCAGTGTGCCCT
>JAWLRI010000763.1:4304253-4339521 GCA_034781795.1 Crypturellus tataupa
GGGTTGGACTAGATGACCTCTAGAGGTCCCTTCCAACCTTAGGCATTCTATGATTCTATGATTCTATGATTCTAATTTGCACACAACTCAAGGAAAACAAAGTAAGAGGGCTGCAGCACTTTTTTTGCTGCAGTGTTGGAATAAATATGGGACAGACTGACCATTGTGCACCTGAGAGCAAGAATTCTGCACCTCTTCTGCAAGGCAAAATCGTTCACGTAGGTCCCTGTCTTCTCCAAAGTGCCCTGGATAGGAAAGGCAGACTGCCTGCCCTTCCTCCCATGCCCCCTGAAGCCGAGTTTCTAGTGAGACAATCTGCTTGTTTCATTCCTCGAGGGAAAGGACAGCCGGGGCTGTATTTCAATACATCAGGAGCCTCTTGAAAAGGTGAGGCCCTTTCTGTTAGTGCTGTAATGGAAGAGAAGCCTAAAGAGAAGAAATGTGACCATTTCAGGGGCACAAAGTCATCGCATTTCTGCTGTTACATTCTGGGAACAAAAATAGCAGGGACAGGTCCCAGCTGCCGACCACAGTGTGTTTGAAAAGGTTATCAAGACATTATAGCATGTAAACAGCAGAGCTATTAGCTCTGAGCTGTGAAAAGTTTCTAACCTTCACCGCGAAAACCTTAAATTATTTTTGAAGTGTTAATGAAAGTCAGCTCTCCAAAGATGGATGTGGAGCATGGAATTGCATTAGACAAATGGCAGTAACATTTTACCAGTCCTTGCTTCAGACGCACCCCTCTTCATGAGGATTCAAGGAGGTCTGAGCCTAGGCACTTTTTGAGCCCCTTTCTGAGGCGGATAAAATATGTGCGTTTTGTACTGGGCTGTTTACACAAGTGTGCAAACACTGGTTTATTTCATATGTGTTTTAAGCCCCATTCTTCCCTCCTGGAAACCTCTTGCAGGTGTTTATTGGCTTGAGGATGTCCTAACAATGTTTTAGCCTGCCGTTAGAGCTGACTTTATCCCCTAAGGTGAAGTGTGGACCAAGCAAGACTGTGATTGCCCCACAGATCACCCCACAGATGTGAGTGGCACCGTGCTACTGCCTGGTACCAAGGTCTTGATGCGTGGGTGCATCTTTTGCACCCTGTGTATATGACCCAATTGCATCTGCCCCTAATAGGCATGCAAAAGAAAAGCTGCCCAGGGGCTGCCCTCCCTCCTCAGGTGCTTGTCCCAGATGTCCCCTTTCCACTGCACAGGCAGCCAGACTAGTGCATCCCCCCTTGCTGGCCTCAAACACCACAAAATGCTGTGTCCAAATTTCAAGTATTCATCAGGCAACATACAGCCTGGGAGAGAAGAGCCTCTAAAGAGCAAGATACCTTGACTTGTTACAGTTATGCTCTCCCAACCTCAGTCGTACCTTGACTCTGTCCATGTATTTTTATGACTGCGATTCATATTAGGCAAGGTGAGTCTTGCCGAGCCTTTTGATCCTTTGAAGAGCTTGTGCAAATGCTTCATTTGGGACACAGGGGTGTAGTGAATGCGTAATTCGGTGCAGGATCAGAGCCAGGAAGAGTGCGGTTTGCTGAGCTCTGCCCTGGAGTACTTGCTAATGTTTCCTATTTGAAGAAGGACAAGAAAAGAGGCAAATGTGCAGACTGTATCTGACTTTAAATATTTAACTTCTTTATGAGCAGAGATGCACTGCAAGGGAGGCCCCTGCACTGAGCAGCCCCAAACCTTGGTTAAATTCTCAATCCTTTGGGCTTTTTCTCTGAGAGCCATTTGGTGCTTATTCTTTCCCTACATATTTCACAGAATCTACAGATAAAGACAGTTTTATAAAAGGCTCTCTCATTCTCAGGTCAGTTATTTCCTCTTTCCTCCCCTTTTTGGAACAAGGGGGAAAAATAACCCTTCTCCAGCTCTATAACCTTTTCATGCATAATAACATCTTAGGCTTTTATTACTCTGTTGAGACAAAACAGGCTCTGATGAATTACAATTCAGCTCAGAATTGACCATGCTACAGTGTCTACTCATACAGAGAAGAAAATCTCTCTCCAATTCTGGAACGGGTTGAAAGACCAGAAACTGTGATTATGATACTAGGGTCAATAAAGCTTAAAGCTCTGTCTGGCTTTTGCGCTAAGGAAGGTGAAACAAAATCTCCCTTTCCCCCCTCAAATCAATTTAGAGCCACTGCACGGTGATGACGTTTATCGGCATTTCCATTGCATACAACGTGGACTCATTTTTGTGCTGAGTATGTGCAGCCCCAGAAGGTTTTGTAAATGAGTTAATTTCTGTCAATGCCTTTTCTCCTAGTCCACACCTCAGTATTTTGCACTTTTTCAATGACATTTTCCTCTTTATTTATTTTTTAATTCTCTCTCCTGTTTCCCCGTGGAAGGTGTACCCAAAGAAGCTCAAAATGCAAAGGAACATGCCAGTGAAGCTGGAATGCAAGAGGAGTAAGTGTATTTGTGAGTCTCTTAAATAACTGTTTTTTCTTCTTTTTCAGTCTGCAGATAGTTGCACTATTCAGCCTTTCATTCCAACTGTGAAGCAGAGCATCATATTTTTAAATAAATCCTGGGGAAATCTCAAATAATCCTATGGCTTCTGGAGCCTAGACTTTTACAGAAAATAATCTAGACCGTTATAGTTAGCCTGGCTGTCTGTGTTTCAGGATCTCATTTTTGCTGTCTTGGGTAATATGCTTTGCTTGAGGGTGGCCAGATTTCAGAGCTGAATAGGTGAGGTCCCAGCCATGGTGGCCCCTTAGTGGCCCCTCACCGTGCAGCTCCTGCATCTCTGGCTGTCAGGTCACAGGGATTAGTGCGGGGACACACATGGTCCCCTCACCATGCTGCAAGGGCAAACAGATGCGAGGGGACACTGCTGATTTTAGGCACTTTATTCATATTCTCTATTGACCACATAGCTGAAGGGCGTGAGTTTGGTGCTTCCTTGATTATTTGTGAGTGCAGGAAGAGGTGCTTTGCTGTTGTGTTCCCTGGGTTTGTCTTGGTTTGGTGACGGATCTTTCACTTTGTTCCAGTGCATTTTACCTCTTCATGGAAAGCATTGGACTAATTTGCCAGTGTAGCTCTGCTGAGTCACATGCTGAATAGGATAGAGAAAACCTGCTTTGATCAGTCAGACATCAAACCTACATCCAGACTCAGCAAAGCCCTCCTGGTATTATTCTCCTTGGAATTTGAAGCTCACGTAACATCCATCAAAATAAAGCAGCATGGAAAACATTTGTAAAAGTGACCAAGCCAGCCAACAGCAGGAGCTTTGAATACAAACCGTGTGGAAAGACTCCTCCTTGGAGCATTGCATAACCTTCCAAGGAGAAAGATTTGGGGGAAATTCAGTGGAGGTTTCTCATTTTGGAACGGCAGCTGAATGGAAACTGTTGCCTAAGACATTTTGTATAGTTACTGTGAGCCTTGTTCTTGTGAAATAGCCCCATGGTTAGCCTGGCCTGAATTCTCCTCCCCATTGGAAGTTATGTAAAGAATTTTCTGCTGCTTGGCCCTCTCATATGAGCTAAGTAATATACTTGAGGAAATGTCACAGAATCTTCTGAGGCAAGGGATGATGCTTATTGCTGTACTTAAAATAGGTGAACTGAGGAAGAGATTATGAGGGTTTTCAGAGGCATTTAAAATGCAGAAAAGTATCTCCCAAGACTTTTTTAACATGCGCAGGGTTTGAACCCTGTTTAATCCCAGCAGTGTGCCTGGAAATTCTGATTGCTTCTTACCTGGCTGCAGAGGTTTTAATTCACTTTGTGCATTCGGGCCATAGTGATCGGTGCCACAAAGTGCAGAACTCAGAAAGGCCACGCGGGCAACCTGGGAGCCCAGGTAATGGCCCTACTGCTTTTGAGTGAAAAACTTGGGAAACCGGAATGCCTTGTGTTGCAAGGAAGAATTGCTTCACGCAGAGCCAGGGCTTGATCCAGAGCCTTGTTCATGCGTCTTGTCAGGTCACGTTGAGTTTAGACTGTTCCAGATGCTGAGAATTGCGCCCCACTCTGCCTTTCTCTGGTGCCTTATTTCATGGCTACTGTTTGGAGTTTTAAAGAGAAAGAGATTTAAAGAAATTAAATTAGAAGAAGAATAAAATTACAGAGGAGTCACTTAAGGGATTTATAAATATCCTCCTTTTGGCAATGTGGTTACATTTTTTTTTTTTTTCTAATCCTTTCTTTACAGATTTTGTAAGGGGTAAAATCTATTCCTCGGGGTAAATTTTCCACCCAACTTGTATCCAAACCTCTTGACTCTATTGACATTCATGTCTTCAATTCAAGCCTAAATTACAGTGGCATAAGCCTCCATTTAGGGATGGTGCAGCTAAAAAGGCTTTTGGATTTGGTTTAGCTTAGCTGAAATGTATGAAGGCTTCTTTCAAGACCTCTCCCAACCAATTAGTTCTGGAGATCCTCTGTAGAACATGCTTTGTTAAGAAATGTTTGTGAGATTGACTTCATTTCCAAAATGTCTTAATTTTCCCAATTCCTTGTTCTTTTCTTTTTTTTTTTTTTTCTTAATTTTGTCCTTGGCAAATGCCTTACTTTTCTCCCCTTCTTTTCTCACGTCAGTAGGGATGTGCAAAGTCACTTTGCTAAATGTGAATCACAACTGAATGCTGTTAGGTTTCATAGTTCTTGGGGCAAAGGGAAAAAAACACAAAATGAAGGAGGAACAAGAGTGAAGGCGACGCTCTCCATGTGGAAGAGCCCAGCCTGGCTCCCCGGTGTTAGGACAGTTCGAAGCTGCAGTGCTAGGGCTGGCAATGGCTCTTGCTCTCAGTCATGACTGGTTGCTTGCAATTTGGAGGGTGTCATTCCTGCTCCCTCCCTGCTCTTCCTCACTGCTTATGTCCCCACTTTCCAGTCTCCAGCACTTTAGAGGAAAGGCCAGTGCTAGGCGGCACCCCCTTACCTAACACCTACCTCTTTGCTTTGGATTGCCTGTTAAAAACAGCATGTATTGGATTCACTGAGGTGTTAATATTTAACAATATTAGTTCTGGAAGCATAAACAGCAACAGCATTTTTTTTTTTTTTTTTGCTTTACTCACTGTGTGTAATAAATCATCATCAACCTCTTTATTTTGTTTGTGTTTCCATAGTGAGGCAGGAGTACCATGAAAAAAAAATCAGTGCGGTTACCAAAGGAGAAAAGAAAGGCTTCGTTTTGCTTTTATTTCATGTGCTAGGGCCTTGCTTGTGGAAGGCAGAGCCCCAGTGCAGTGAGGGCTCCCCAGTGCAATCAGACAGACTCACTGCATCCGGAGCGGGGATGCTCACAAGCCACTTTAATCCAGAGGAATCCTGGAGTGCTCCAGGGATTATAGCAGCACTTGATGCATCCGTGTCTGCTGCTCTCCATGGCTAGAAACCATGGCAGAGCAGAAATGGCCCTGGGAGATGGTTATTGCACGGTTTGTGATCATCCAGCTGAGCAGTACGGTTGCACTGAGGATGTCCCCTTCCTGCCCACTCTTTGCACCGTAGCCCTTGGACGGTCTCTCTGGAGATGTCTGTCAGGGCACAGAGCTGTCCAGGTTGCTGCTCAGACAGCTCCCGGCCTGGCCCTGCCGATGGCCTTGCTCAGCTCCCAAGCATTGGCATAAGACACATCATCCTCAAACCCAGTTTCCTACTCTTACACCTAGACAAACCAGGTAGGTAGAAACCTACATTGCCTTCCCTCTGCTCCAAACAGTGTATTCCCGTGCTTTCCATCCTTCTGGATAGAATTTCCACTTGTCTTCCCAGGAGAAGATGTGCTTCTCCTGCAGGGAATGCAGGAAGAATTTCATTGCCTGATGAGAAACCACTGTTTGCAATCTGGCACTGTGTCCTGGAGATTAAACAGCTAGTGTGTACCATTCCCCGTCTCTGACAGTGGCAACCGTGAGCTTTGTTTTTAATCAGAACTGTTCTTTTTAGCTGGCTAGCAGTGCAAAAGTGCTGAGCTGTCTGTCTAGACATCACTCTGAGCCTGGTTAAATTAATATTAGCTCTGAGAAATAGGTAATTATTTTCCCTGTTTATTTGGTTGCACCTATAATTATTGCTTTACCTGGTGGGAGCCATAAGCTGTTGTAATTATGCTTCGTTAAAATGCTGATTAATAACGGCTTGCTTCTGAAAGGTGTGCTATGGGACTTGCTTTTCCCTGGCTAGGCTTATTAATTGTAATGTAGATCTATGTACCTATCTATTAACTCTCAGCTAATATGCATAGAAATGATGCTAAGATGATATTTCAGCACCTGCCTGAGACTCACTAAGACCTGACCTCAAGATATATATATTTTTTTTTTGGTCAAACAAAGAATCTCTCTTGCTATGAATCCATTACATGTTTCCAAACACATCTAGGAAGGAGCAGGTGAAAAAATGATACGAAGTATGCTGTACATAAGGAGCATACTGTATAATACTCCTGTATAATAGCCTTTATGTTCATGAATTTATAGCCTTCTTTAGGAAAGAAGACCAATATTCTCTCCATTTTATAAACTGTGCACGTAATGTATGGAAAGCGATATGGGCAGGTTTCACAGGAAGAGCATGGCTACAATTTGGGGCATTGATTCCCTAAAACAGTTTCTGATCCTGTTGTCTGTAATGGCTTTGGAGTGCACATGCTTCTTTACAAGCACAAGTTGACACAATACGGATGGTCATACTCAAGAGCAGGACTTATTGCCTGATTGTCAGTATTCCTTGTGCTAGGGAAGGGCTTGACCTGCTGATTTTTGCAGTATTGTTTTGAGATGACTTCTCCAACCTTTTTGTACTCTTTGTCTGTGAGCATGTTATTAAGTTGGGTATTGTATGCATTGTGTGCATACGTACTGAATGATGTCCTGGGTTAAGGTTGGCTTAGGTATTGCTATTGAGACGTAGGATATCTTTTGAGAGGTGAGCTGATGGCTCTGAGGCTCAGTACTGTTAATATAAATAAGACCAATGTTTTCAGCATATTGCCCGTATAGTTGCATCTGAGGTTTTATTCCTGCATGATGGGCAACCTTTCAGACTTGGATTAACCAGAAATGAATATAGGTTCTATTCTGGGTGGTTGTTTTTGTTGTTTTTATACCAATCTGCTGCTAAATAGTGCAAGCAGACTTTGGTTTGAGAATTCTTTAGCTTTGAAAATGTGAATGATTTCAAATATAAGATTCCCAATTTGGGCCATTTCTAATAACATACACACATTAATCAATCAATCATACAGTTGAGTTTTTGTTTTGATTTGTTTGGGCTTCCAAAGATTATCTTTCTTCTAATTTTTCTTGAATAAATGGCAACAGTTGAGCCCAACTGTTATGCAGTGCAATCACTGCACTTTGGCCTTTAATAGTTATTAATTCTTTAGACTTTTTTTATCGAAATCTGCGACAGATAAGGCCTACTCTCTGTATAGGACAAAAGAAGCGGTTAATGCCATTGAGTGTGTTAAGGATGATTGAGTGGGCAAGAGCAGCCAGGGCTTAATAAAAGTGAGACAAAGATTCAGTCCATAAGTCCATGAGATTGAGTCTATAGATCTTCATTAGTGCTTTATGCTTTAAAATGTGGTAATGGCTTCGGGAGTGAATACTGTATTTGTACATTAGCTTTCTCACCTCTGAATACTTGTTATACACCTACCTTGCCTGGACCAGAGCTGATACAGGGATCATTTAGTGGACTCATGTACAGAGCAGGCCCAGCCTTTGCATGTTCCCTGTGCTTGACTTCAGTGAGATTTACCCGTGCACCTCATTATGGAGCCTGTTCTGCTCATGGGTTGTCTTGTTCAATACAATCTTATTAAGTGCAGTTGTATGCTTAGCTCAATACAGGAGTTAGGAATTAGGGCTGGGGAGGGCAAAGGTTCCCTCCTGTCATGAAGAATCTATTTTTCAGCAGCTTGATTTTGTTCTGGTTTGCTTTTGCTTTTGTTTTATGTTATTTTGCTTTCAGGTTTTCTTATTCTTTTCTGGCCATGAGCAAAGGATAATACAGGTAGGAGGCAATATTGTTTTGTAGTGAGCAGCTCATCCCCAAGCTGTTGTAAGCAGAGACTCAGTTTGGGACGATGCTCAAACCATCCAGCACTATGAGGTCCTTGGTTACCTCTGCATTAGAAATACTGGTGGCCCCAGTGACAGCGTGTACCCTGCCAGGAGTAGAGCAGAAAGGCACTAGTGTCCAGCTGGGAACCGATAGGACGGAGTGTGTGGACATGGCAAAGCAGAAAGTGTTGATGGTAGCACAGCTGCATCACTATGGCTCTTCCAGGTGTGGACCATACTGAACAGCTCTGTTCTGTGTAGACGGTATTAAAAGTAAATCTATTATTTACCATCATTATTTGTCTGAGAGTTTCTTATTTGTCATCATTCATTCAACTTGTCATGCTAATAGAGTATAATGGTTTGATTCAATAGCTCAGTACTATTTCCTTTTTTTTTTTTTTTTTTTAAATTGGGACTCATGTTTGGGTAATGCAGATGTGCCTTCAAATCTGAATTTGGTGACCTTGAGTTCTGCAGTCGAAACAAGAGCAGGATCTTAACGATGGTATTGAGGGTTTCTCTGTTCATTTAGGATCTTAGATGTGGATAAACTACCCTGTCCCCGAGCAATTAGGCATTTTGTAAAGCTGAAATACCAGCACCTGCTTAGGATGATTATTCCATTTTCCTCGCTAAGTAGAATGGAGGATTTTTTTCCGGAAATACTACTGAATAATTTTCAGTCTCCTTCATATGACCTCTGTGCTTATTTTCACCGATCTTTCTTCTTGCAGTTGCTTATTTTCTTGTTTATTTGTGGAGTTTTTTTCATTCCTTATGTTTAACTCTGCCATGCCCAATGCTTCTCAAGTAAAGGCTGCTTCATGCTGCCTTGCTTCTCCACAGTGTCTCCTGGTGAGATGTTCAGTTAAGGCAGGTTGATAAAACTCCCTTGAATGACTTTGTCATTCCCACTAGGCAAGATCTCGGCAGAATTTGGAAATGCGTGTGCACGTTTTTTGAGGCTATAGGAAAGGAGCACGGGGCAAGGGTCTGTTTGTCAAGGACCAAGCTTTACTCACTCTGGCAGCGCCGGCACTCCCATTGAGACAGTCTTTGGCAACTACATTGATGTGACAACCTCCTGCTCTCAACCTGCTGCCTCTTTTGACAGTGACACTGGCATAAGATTACCTGAAACTGCAAATTTTCTACCTGAAAAACAGACCTTTGGCCATCTTGTGCTCCTGTGAGCACACCTGGGGCTGCTGAAGTTTGCCATCCCCAAGAGGCTCATCCCTGCTGGGTGCTGCTCTCTGGGAAGGATGGCATCGCTTGGTTTTCAGGAAGGCTTTTTTATTCTTTATTTTATTTTACTTTTTTTTTGTGCTGTTAATGAGACCCAAACGTTGCCCTAAGCAATGTGTAGCTGCAGCCTGTTGATCCTTGATGCAGGTTCCATATGTTCCTTCTCCTTGACTTGGAGACGGTGGAGGACTCATTTTCTGCCAGCCCGTAGTTCTTGTTTTTGCTTCTGTGCCTTTCTATGGTCAATGCTCTGTGTACCTCGAGGGGAAGTGTTGTTAGCCTTTAATGAACAGAAATCGTAAGAGAGAAAAGAGGATTGGCTTAAAAATCATGAGATTTATGGCAAATAATAATCGTCACATTTTTTTGTGTTGGCTTTCCTGATCTCTTTAAGCTTTCCTCTGCAGCTGGGAGAGTGGAAAGTGCACTGTGGCTTTCCTTAGCTAATATTCTCCCATCTTGTTCCCCTGGAAAAAAATGAGCTTCTGGAAATTCAAGTGATGCTGTAAAATACGCAGATACTTTGGGATTGCCAGGAGCACCGGGATCAAATCCCTCCACAATGTGATGAGGATCTGACCATTTCTGGGCCTTCTGCATGTGGTGAAGGCTGGTAAGAAAGGGATCTTTCCATTCAAACATATTTTCTCTCTCCTTTCCTCCCTCCCTCCCTAAGAAAATGTTCATATCAGCCAACATATCTAATCGCAGGCCAGCGGTTATCGCTGCTGTGGCTGCCTTTACTGTCCTATTAATCTCGGAAAAGCTAGCAAAAACCCTTCAGCCTGCTGGCTCAAGTTTGGGAAGGGCATTGTGTTATTCACCATCATTTCCAGCAATGTTATAAATTATTTGGAAAAATTGATACTGCACATTTTAAGGAGCTTGATTTCTCTCTTTATCCTTTTGTGCCCCCCCTCCTTTTTTTTTGTTCTGATTAGTCAAATGAATCACGCAAGTGAGTGTTCCCTGCAATGCCACTAATTGATGGGATGCTATACAATTGCATTGCAATAACAAAACACTTTCAGCCTCTGAGAGATTAGTTGCATTGGCCTGGGATTAAGAAACCTTTGAAATCCTGAATCTAAATTACCATTCTTTTGACTGCTGTTTGTGACGCTAATTAGCTGTGTTAATTGGATGTTTTGATACTCGAAGAGCGGAGCAATCCAAATCATTTTTTTCTGGAAAGCCAAAATTATTAATGATTTTGGCAAGGGAGCCAGAGTTTATTTTAATGCTGTACACTTCTATATTCCCATTTTTGTTTTAGGTTTTTTTGTTGGTTTTTTTTAATGTTTCTATTGTTATTTTTTTAAGCATTCTGAGTGAGTAATCAGCGTAGGAGTGGATGGTAAATGTTTGAATGTGCTTTCCAACAGAGAGCTCTGATGCATCGCTGTCTCCAAATTATTGAACTGCTGGAGAGAAAATATGTCCAAGCCAACATTGTTTGTATTGTTGGAGAAGTGGTGAGGAAGAGGGAGATACGTGTGAAACAAATGAAGAAAATTAACGTGAAGCCATTTCGATGGAGGGGCTTCCTTTAGAATTGCACAGTGGTGACTGGAGAGGAGCTCAAATTTGGTTTGTTCTCTGTTGTCACTTTCTTACTTGCTCTTCTTGCGTCATGCAGCGTGCTGGTTCCCCAGGCTCTGCACCCCTAGAAATGGGTTGGAGAAAAGAGTTGCATGGATGTGGTGGGGAGGATGGAAATACTTTTCAAAACTCAGTCTCTTTTTCTAGCTGTTCTTATCATATGATTTTATGGTCTCAACTCAGTTCTAGGCTGACCTCTGCGATGATCTTTCTTTCGTTCTGAGTTCAAAAAGAAAAAAAGAAGAAAAAAGAAAAAAATAAAGATGACTATGTCAGCTTCTGCAAAACCCACATCACATTTTACTTTGAGTCTGGGCCATGCTGAGGTGGGATTTTGGAAGCAGACAGGTATGTGGGCCATGCCCAACTAGTCAGATACAACTGATGACTCCATCCCTGTGCCTCATGTCCTCATCTGACAAGGTCTCGGAGCCCGGGACTGGGTGGCACATGGCAGTGCTCCCGTTTAGCCCTTGCTGGTCTTCAGCTGTCAGACCGCAGGGAGACTAAGACTGCAGTGGCACCACGATCAGTGCAGGCTGTGCTGGAAAGGCAGTGCAGGAGATTTGTACTGTTGGTGCCCTCTTCTGCTCTGTAAAATACAGGATCTGAAGTTAGGATCTAGGAAAGTACACAGGTACCTGAAACAAAGTCTGTAAGGACTTCAGGCATATCCACCTAAAATTCTGCCCCAGAATGACCTCCCTTTTAAATGCCACTTTTTAGAGTTCTGCTCTTAAAACAGTTGTAACACCTCCCTTTTTACCCAAATCTTGTCTCAATGCCCAGACTAGTACCTGGGCTCTGTGCTATGGAGGGTCCTGGTCACTAAAATCCTCAGTGGTGCTTGGAGGGTCCACCCTGAACCACCTGCCCTGAGCAGAACTCACACCCCATGACAACATGAGACTGTCCCCAAAGTGAGGTGCAACTGCTCTGTTAAAAAAAAAAAAAAAAAAAAAGGAGGTTTGCAACACTTTCCTTTTGTGAAATTACCTTTTAAGATAAAGACTAACCCTAATGGCAGGATATCCCAATGAATGTCCTTCCCAACGTGAGAAATGTGCTTTTGGCTTGTTGTCACCTCCCAGCTCATGCCACTCATGTTGTTTCCCCCGGCTCCGTCTCCACTGCTTCAGTGGAGGGATGGAGGAGCCCTATCCTGACCCTTGGATTTCAGCCTGGGGCTCTGGCTGACAAGCATAAGGTTGGTGTCTGTCTCGCGGGTGCACTGGGGTTTATGGATCTGGCTCTTTTCCTCCCCGTCTCAGCTGTGTTTCCTTCACAAGCTCAGAGTTCACGCAGCTCTGCTTTTTGTTGTTGTTGGGTGTTTTAGTTCAAGTTTGAAAAGTGTTGTCTGAAGACTGGCATCCAGTTGGGGCACCATCTGGATGGGACAGGCCGGAGAGGCTCAGCTGCCTCTAGAAAAAAATAGAAAAACATTCCAAGTTTGGATGTGTAGTTACAGTGTGAAAAAAACAAAGCCCTGGCAAAGCCTTCATCGTGGCAGCTCTGGCCCTGGCCCCGGGGAGATCCTTCTCCCACCGGGACATGGGGAGTCACTTCGTGGGCTAGCAAGGGGAGGGAGACATGGTGCGAAGCTGATGGATTTGATCTCCAGGGCATTTTTTATCCTGACTTTTCAGTCTCCATCTGTCAGCAGATTCATGTGCTGACATTGACAACTACTTTAGAGGAAGCAGCACCTCCTGGCTTGGTGGCAACCTGCTAGTGGGAGGGCAGAGGACAGGGCTGTGTCTGTGTGAGAGTATGTCTCTAGGGCTGGAAACCATGCAGAAGTGAAATGGAGCCAGTTTCAGATGTCTGCAGCCTAAATGCTTCCAAAGAGAACAAACAACACAACATTTCATTATTTCATCATGAACAATAATTAACTTTCTGTTTTCAAACAATTTTCTATCAACAACACCAAAGCAGAAAGAGCATGAGAACTGCTCCACAAATGCTGAACTAACATGAGAAATCGTTTTGCTAAGTGCTTCTCAGCAACGACTTTCCTCCATCTTGCCTAGTGTCAGTTAAAGACGAGTGACCAAGGCAGCGGTGGACTTGGTGAGAGGCTAATGGTTTTGAAGGACATCTTGAGATGTCAAGAGTCAAGAGTCATCTGGAGATGTCAACATTCGGGAAGGCTGAGAGCGAAGGGCCATAGTTGCCTGGAGAACTCACTATATGTCTCACCTATCCCAGCCCCTTGGGATCTTGAAGAAGGTTCTTCTAACACTGTTGTGGTTCAGCAAACAGTAATTGCCTCCTGCTAATGCAGACCCTCTGGGTTGCTCGGTCACACAGCCTAAGAGTGGTCACCACTACCAGTAGCAGAGCCCTGGACAGCTTTCCAGCTCCATTTGAGTTAAGGGCTGGGTCAGGGGGCTGTGGTGTTTCTGAAAGCTCAACCCTTCCAGACCTTATTGCCTTTGTTTTCATCACACAGACTTTGCACTGGCTACAATTTATAGGGTAAGAAACAGCATTTAAAAGCGTATCTGCCTGGAATATTCAGGATTTTGAAAAAGGTGCCCTACAGTGCATTCATTTTTTAATCAGGCCTTGCTTTGCAAATTGTGCTGCATCCAAAATCCATAGACCATGCTTAACACAAACACGCACAAAACCTGGCTTTCTCCCGAGAAGAGGGGATATGCCTTCTGCCTCATTAAGGCTGGTGTCTACTCAGCTAGTCCCATTGCTGGCTGACAGCAATAATGCCCATTGTAGTGTGGGTGGAAAATACGTAATTTTCAAATCTCATTTATTCCGTAGTGTTACATTCTTCCGTGAACAGGCTGCTTGTTCCCTGCGAACAAACAGGCCAGCCTGCTCCAGTAGCAGCGTGGGTTCTGCCCACACTTATGGATGAGGGGGCCCTTACCTCAGCATCCCTTTTCCTCTGAAAGCTCAACTACTTCTGACTCCTACCATCAACTTCTTTTTTTTCCTAATAGTTTTCCTATTCCCGGTCATCCCTTCACATCTGATTTGGTGGATTATTTGACTGTGCGGGTTATCTGAGGATTTATTTTCCCAGGCTGGTACTCTTAAATGGGTGTGAATTATCTGATATGGGGATTAAAAGCATGAACATAGAGTAAAGGCTGTCATGGGGCACCCCAGCTCCTTCTGAAATGCTGTCTGTATTCATGATGATTACCAGCGACCCATTTTACAGAGCCCCCTTCGAACCATAGCCATTGATTCACTTGGTCCCAGCAGTGGCTGAGGGTTTCATACAAAACCTGTGAACATCGTTTAGCAGATCCATGTCTTATTGCCCTTTGTGGACAGAATGTTAATATTTGGTGAGAAAGAAGGGCCAGAAAATACCTAGATTTGAACACTGAAGCGGTTGATGATTATTCTAAATGCCTGGCTATGTATTATGCCTAATTGGTGTTTTGAAACACAGCTGCGTTTTGCCTGTAAGTCTTACTGTGCTAGAAGGAGTTGGCAGAGGTTCGTGTTCAGGCAGACTCAAAGGATGAACTGTGCTTGCAGCTGGTGTGATTGATATGTGGGGCAACAGCCTTGTTAAAATATGGCATTCTAATAAAGGAAGATCCTTCACTATGAACCCATTCTTTCTGGTGCTTTACAGCACTGCATTGGTTGTGGATTTTCTTAGCTTGTTGGGATATTGCTGTTTTCCGGGAAAGCAGATGACAAAAGCTGTGTCATAACCTTAGCTCTGATTAGAAATGGACACACACTTTCAGGAACAGCGACAAAAGCTCTAGCCTGGGAATAATCAATAATTGCTCTTTTGGCAAATAGATGACCCTGTGGACTCACAGTGAAGATTTATGGAAGGCAATGTGTTTTTCTTATGAAAAAGAACAATAAAGGATAAAATGCCTGTTCTAGAACTGTCGTTGGTATATAGCAGTGGCTGATTTAAACAGAAATTCTGTTCTTTCCTTGTGGTGGGTTCGCATTGAATGTGATGAAAAGGCAGGCTAAAAGTGCTGTGAAAAGAGTACGCATGCACCACATCAAACAATAGGTTCAGTGATGCTGTGACAGCTGCCAGTGTGTCTCATTGTGCGGGATGCGTGGGCACATCAACTGGTTAGTGAGTGAAGATTAGCACGGGGAGTGTAAAAGGAGGAATAGATATTAGGGATAAAACAGCAGAGGAGCCGAGTTTCAGACCTTCCCTCGCAGTGGCTGAGATGAACACGGCGGGTAAAAAGCTTGTAACAACCCTCTGAAAACACGAGCTGCTTTTGCTGAAACTGGCTGTGGTCTGGGGAGAAAGGAAATTTCCAATTTTCATTTGATATTAAATTCAGAAATGAGGCTGTCTTAACAGATACAGCTGAGCAGGGGGAATCATCTGGTATTATTCCCCAACCGAAAATGTTAGACAACCCATTTGCAGTGAACACTGAAATGTTGTGACTTTTGAACCATGAAATGTGGATCACTTGAACACACACTAAAATACTGAAGGAGGGTGAAAATGTCCAAAGCAAAGGCTTGTAAAATGTGAACAAATATTCATGGGCATTTGTTTGCATTACCCTCCGATCCCTGTGAAGAAGCCCTTTAAATTTCATTTTGAGATGCTCTGGCAGCGTGAATACCTGTGCTTTAATTTTGTTTGCTTTAGCTCCCAGGAAGCTCTATTTCCAATAGTGATTTGAACTCCAAATCCTGGCCTGATTGATCCTGTCTCACCTGACAAGTCACAGTTGCTCTTGTTCTAGTGCCTGGCTTGATGCCCCAAAATGCACGCATTTGTACGGGGGTATGACTTGCCATTCTACTAAATGAACCAATACAAATAATAATAGTTTTCACTCTGAAAGAGGTTTATAGCCCTCTCTGATTTCTGCCTCACGCTGGCTCTGTGCAGTGTGCCGCAAGGATTTATTATTGTTGGGTTCGTGTTGAAAGATCCAGATTTTCCTCTGTAAATTGGAGCCCCCTCGTGCTAGGGAGGTTGCTGGTGCCCAAGAATGCAGCTTGAGATGCAGCACAGACAAAAGGAGGGTGGAAAAGGCCCAGTGCTTTGATTTACAAGGTTAAGGAGTAGAAGACTAAAGAAAGGGTATTTGTCAATGGATTGGTCATCCTCCCGCAGGATGGGCTCCTGTCAGAGCAGTGGCCAAGCCTGATGCTGCAGAGGGCAGGACCGGCTCCTGCTGCACATCCCGCTGCAGCCAGGACAACTGGTGGGATTGCAGCAGAGACCACATCGACACTGTGTAAACCCGTCAGCCATGAGCCTCACTGACCCCGATTTAGGCTAGGTTTACAGAAAAGCAACTGGCTAAGCGGTATCTTTAGCTCTGTTTCCTCTATCACTGGCACACGCACAAAATTTAACACCTTACAGAGCTGACCATCCAATTAGCTGCACGTGCTGTGGGTCTGCGGGTGAGCTGAGATGGGCTGACACCAAGTGCAGGGTTTAATGCGTCCCCACCACGTGTGCAGCCCCTTGGGACGTGGGGCCCTTTGCATCATGCCCCGTGTCACCTGGGAGGCTGTGACAGTGTGAGGAACCAAACCCAGCTCACGTGGGTGCCCCAGGTTCCCGTTGTGTCCCCGGACTCGGTTCTCTTTTAAAGGATGACCTTGCTGCGGGAGATAGAAGAGAAATGTGTTCTCATCTATTTATTTATACCGGTGTAATCCAAAGCATATTTAGCATGCTTGTAACTTGAAATAGTAACGCTATTCCATGCAGGAGTGTATTGATTTGCAGAGAAGGAGTAGCACTGTCAGAATACGGAGTTTTTATCCTGTAGACTTATTTTCTGCAAGATGTCAGGCTGTGTAATCCTGCAAAGCTACGAGCTTGGCTGCCATTGGAGGAGGCTGACAGTTTTTCAGCATATTTTTAAGCTCTACCATCCCCCATGAGCATTTGTTCGCTCTGTGTGTAGGTGGATTGATTGCTAGGTAGCTCGGTAAATAGGTTGGGAAAATAATACTTAATTGACTTGATATTACAGGTGACTTGAAGGAGTTGGGAAAACAATGTCAATTAAGCAGTGCAAACATATATGTGTATGTGCGTGGATAACGTTTCTAAGTGCTTTTGGAAACGGAAACTCCTATAATTTAAAATGCTCTTCAGCTCTGCAATGTATTTAATTGTTTGCATGCATGTGTAAGTGGCAAAGGGAGCTAAAGCTGTCATTTAATCAATAGCTTTTTCCATAAATCTCAGCCAGAACAGGGCCCTGCTCAGCAGATGCTGATGGCTGAATTTCTAAGGTAAAAGCCTCTTTCCAAGGTATCTGCCTCTGTCGGATATTACCTGTGATTCTGGATCTCTCGTGAACTCAGATCTCTGTGTGCAACAGCTCACAAATGAATAGAGCAAAATGTGCTCTCTAATACCAGCGGTGTTTTGAACCACTTCAGGTGATTGAATGTTGCATGAGAAAGTGCCAGAAAACATCCCAGAGGCCTTAATAGAGTATTTTCTTAGAATTGCCTGGGCTACAATAAAACTTTGTAATCCAAATAGTATGGCAGCCTGCCTGTCCATAAGCCATCTATCATTTGCTCCTTACTAAATATGTATTTGTGTTAATTTAGCATTCATGACGTCTCATAACAGACCAGGATCCCGCAGTGCTGGCAGTTATACGAACACAGAGCAGAGTCTGTGCCCTGCAGAGTGCAAGTTCCCGTTATCACTAGCAAAGAAGCCTCTACTGGTGACAGCAAACTAAGTGTGTCTGTTTGTTTTTAGTATAGTGTGTGCTACAATGTTAGCTGCTAATTTTGGTTAATAAATCACTTGTAAGTGCATATTCACTTGCTGTTTATCAGTGTTTGCTGAATAGTCTGGACAAAAAATACCGACATCCAGCTTGTTAGCTGCTCACAGTTGACTTTTTCTTGGGTAATGGAGCAAGATAGTCATACGACAAGATATCTGTTCTCCCATCTGCATATTGTTAGTTCTGTTACAGACTTTTTTGTGTGTGTATGCAGCGTAATCAGACCTTTTTCTGCTTTTCTTAATTGCTTGGGTTAAAATAGGGCTCAAGACTCCAGAGGAAATTAGATCCCTACTGAGTGATACCAGATACAAATACTAAAAGAAAGACGGTCCTTGCTGAGATGGCTGTACAATTTGGATGGACAAATATATTACGGGGGAAGGAAACGGCATATGCAAGGTGAGATAGCAAATAAATTGCAGGGCCAAGAATGGAACTTATGTTTTCTGCTTGTCGAGTCTGTGCCACTTCTTCCCAGTCATGGCCTGGAATTTGAAATCTTGCATGAAAGCACCGACTCCATGCGTTAAGGGAAAAGAAAAGGACAAAAAAGGAATAAAACCTGCAATTAAGAACCACTCAGTTCCACCAGTGGCCATTCAAATTTGTTAGTATGTGCTTCAGGCAGCACTACCAGATTATTCAGTTAGTGATGGAAGAATTGAAAAATAAAAACTGCTTTTGTGATTCTTTTATACCAAACACTGCCTGTAACTCACAGAGAACCTGGATCCCTGTGTGATTTTAAAAATTTATTTAATTTGAACCCTGTTGTTGCTTGTTCTTTCACTGGGTTTCTAGGAGGCGGTGAAGAGCCTGACATTGCAACAGATATTCTGGGTCCAGAGGAGAGTATTGTTTAATTCTTTGGAAGTTCAGATTAAATAGACGTCCTTTTGGGATGCTTACCTGATCGATGTGTTTCTTGTATCATCCGAGTTTCTCTCATCTGCCAGAACACGCCACATTCTTTGCAGAAGCAGCAGCTCTTTTGCAGAGATAGAATAGTGAGCGATATTTTTAGAGCACACCATGCAGTGATGAGTTACATTTGTCCATGGCTTGTTAATTGGTCAAGCTTCCAGTTGGTCCCAAGTAATTTTATTGGGGCTTTGCTATAAATCAACATTGCAATAAGTTGCTCTCATAATGTTAAAAAAAATCCCTGCTTCTGAGGGTTATCTGGAAGGAAAGAAGAAAGTATTGGCTTTGAAATTGCCTGGTTACAATCAGATTGAGTGAAAATTGGAATAAAATAAAATACCTGAAATTACATCTTCTTTGCTTCCTTTTATGCATGCTGCTAGCCAGTCGACACACTGTATTGGCAGGTTCCTTTCCTGTCTCTGTCATTCTAGTGATATGTTAAAGAGGTGAAGACAGAGGCTTTTAGCTTCTATGAACTATGATGCTAAAGCTACTGAAACGACACGAGAAATCTTGCCTCGTGTGCCTACAACAAACAGGAGAAATACCCCTCAAAATGGTGCCATTGACTGTGTACACAGGAAAATAAACCAAAAGTTTTGTGGGGTACAAAATATCTTGAAACCTCCTTTCACTGCTCTTTTATTCTGCATTCTCATAGAAACCAGAAGGAAGAGTGACCAAATCTGGCTGAGAAAAGCCCACCTGTAGCCACTTGGTTGGAAATGGGACATTGCAAGGGCTGCCTTTCTGGGGGATTCTGTGGATCCAAAAGGTCGAGTGAAATAACAACCTCTTGTCTCCTTGGACTTCTTGCACAGATCTGTTCATCTTTGCTGACTCCCTTAGTCATTTCTTACTGTAATTGTAGCAGTTGTTAAGCAGTTACTCATATTTTAATCCAGAGGGGGATTCTTGCTAGAGTCAGTAAAGGTCTAGAACATTTTGGATCCTTTGGGGAAGAAGATACAGTTTATTCCAGTTCATAGGGCTTCAGTGCAAGAAAAAGGGGTAAAATGTAGGTAGGTGTGGAATTTAGAGCATGCTGTGAAATTGAGAGGCATTACTAATTAAAAGGAAAACACGTCTAAATCCCCATACCAAATCCCATAAAACTCTGTTGTAAAGCTATTGAGAGATTTGCTTTAGGCCCAAAGATAGTGGTGCCTAAATGAAGAAACTTAGCTTTCACTGAACGCGGGATTTATATCAGTTTAATTGCATCAGATGATTTTGGATTTTTTTTTTTTTTTTTTGCTTATTTTTATTTTCATATAGCTGTTTCTCTGATACCACTAACTGGATGTTTTTCCAGCTTTGGATATTGTGTTACCTGTATAAAAATCTCTTTCTCTGCAAGAGTAAATCATGCTTTTTTAGTTTAAGAACTGAAATAGTATTTTCCACTAACGCTAACCAAGGCGTTAAGTGCCAACATTGACCAGCACCTGGATGCAAAGATGAGCAGCCTGGTTCTTCCGCAGAGCTCTCCCACTTCTTAGCCCCGTTCTTCTGCTAAGAGCCCTTTTCTTAGGAACTAACATTCAGCATTGCTGCTGTACCTGAATTTCTCACTCTGTCTGTCACTAGACACCAAGGCTCCTCCTAGGTCTGTGCTGGTATCACCCTTGAGAGAAAGCAAATTCTGTTATTATTGTCCCTTTTATTGGGGGTTTGGTGCTGCTCCCTCCCCGTGCTGACCAGGAAACCCTGCTAGTCTGAAATGCACAGTTTGCAGAGCACTGTGAGTGCTTAGGATACTGCCAGCAAAGAAGGAATTGGATTTATTTTGCCACCTGGACTGCCAGGAGATGAGGTTGTGTTGCCATTTCTATAATACAGGTTGTTTCTCTGACAAAGTCCAAATTGAAGTTTGCAAGAATCAGCGGCACGTTGGTAGGGTTGTGCTGCACGCATTCCTGTCCGAGGCATTTTGAAAGAGGTAGTAGCTGTTCCTCTTTCCCTCACCTCGCTTAGCTCACAAAAATAGAGATTTAACGTAATAGCTGGAAGTGGTGGAGCTGGCAGATGCATTTCTCCTTACTTTCTCATACAAAGTTTAAAAGAGATGAAAATT
The DNA here is from genome assembly GCA_034781795.1 of Crypturellus tataupa. Lineage (NCBI taxonomy): Eukaryota > Metazoa > Chordata > Aves > Tinamiformes > Tinamidae > Crypturellus > Crypturellus tataupa. The sequence continues at coordinate 4,324,935 of JAWLRI010000763.1, forward strand.
AGTGAAATAAAGAGGACAGTGTCAATGAAACTTTGCACACTCTCAGTGAAGTAGGATATTATTCAGGCAATTATTTCAATGGATTGCTTAATAACAATAATAATAAAAGAAAGGACAAGAAAGGACTAGGTGTATCATTATTTTAAGAAGATGATGTTGAGAAATATTTTTAGCACACAAACCTTGTAGTTGGATGTGGCTTGAAGGTCAAAGAAGGTTTGGACTGGTGGGTTTTCTGGAAAGGTGCATGCAGCAAAGAGGAAGATTTTGCTGAGGGGTGTTTGGTGTAAGGGGCAGGGACAACTGCTTTGGTCAGAGTCCCTAAAACTCTCCTGATACGTCTTTAGCAAAGGAAGTTGGGGGGATTCGATAGGTGACAGGAGATTTTTAAAGTCACGAGAGTTATACTCCTTTTGAAAGGAGGTTTAGAAAAGGAAACTGAAGTTGAAGCTTGTTATTTTTTATATTAAAAACATAGCGATGAAGTGGTTATCCTTAATCCACTCTAAATCACAGCATCGCCGTCTTTCTGTCCACACACAATGCCAAGGCACAGACTTACCAGGCAATGTATGTCAGGGAGAACTGTCCTTAGAGGGTCTCAGGTCCCTGCTAATCATTCACCATGGACAGCGACTCTGAAAATTTTGCTTTTGCATTGTTTGGAAGCTTAAAATGCTTCTAATTTTTCTCTGTTTCATTGCCTGCTTGCTACGAGCACAGCACATTGATCGGGAGGTGCTCTGCCTCAATCCTTTGACTTCACAGCTCTTTCTGCATTACCGATGCAGACAGGCAGAGGCGTGAGTGCAGAGTTTCTGACCATATTTTTCCATTGGACATGCTCTACAGTTGTGCTTTTCTTCCCTGTGATTAGAATTAATTACTGCTGCTTCCACTCTGCAGCATGAAAGAGAACAAAGCTGAAGGTGTCTGTCAGGGCTGGTGTAAAACAAAACGAGAAAACAGGGAAAGGAGGACAGATCCTTTTTTTTGAGGCCAGTGGGTAGTGAGTGAGCAGTTGTGCTGCTCACTAAAGAACAATTTGTCAATTCTATATTTAACCCCCTCGCCCCCAAAATCAATACCATATCAACCCGTCAGTCCCCTGAGACGTACAGTATGCACAGAGAGTGCAGATAAAAGCAGACGAGGAGCTGCAATTTGCATGGAAAGTAAATGGCTGTGTATAGGAAGTTTTTGATACGTTGCTTGTAAATTCAATCCCATTGGATTTATTTATTTACTTACTTTGTATTTTTATTTCTCGTGTGTATTGTAGGGTTTTTTGATTTTGTTGTTGTTTTTTTATTTCCAGATTGCTTCAGCATGCCATGCAATGCAATGGCACTTTTATCCTGGTGAGCTGCTATTTCCATATAAAAAGTAGAGTGTTTTACAGTCAAACATATATTTTTAAGCCTTGGGAATTTAAACTGTGCTGTGCATTTGTAGAGGCTGCTCTGTGCAAGAGCTTCCAATTTAAAAGATCAAACAAATCAGAGAGTTGTTGTGGATAAAAAAAAAAAAAAAAAAAGGAAGAAAAAGGAAGGAGGACACAATTCAGTGAAACAAAGGCAGGATTATGCACAAAGGCAGGAAGAATCATCTGCACAGGTCAAGGTAGGCAAACTAGTAAGGAAAAAGATCTGGGAACTGTGGATCACCAGTCCATCATAGATTATGCTGTTGAGGGGAAAATGGCAGTTCCTCTTTTCTTCCTTGGAAACAGGAATTGAACAACCCCTGTCCTTTGCTCGGCTTTAGCAAGGTGCTAGAGCACTCTGGCTAGTTCTGGGTGCACTGGGTTTTGTTTTCAAGGAAATGTGGGTTTGGAGGAGGAGAGCAACAGAGACAAGTGGAAAACAGGGCTTGGGAGTGAAGGTAAAACGAACTCCGTTTGTTTAGCAGAAGGACAAACAGGGAAAAAAGGGTGATCATGTTAATAGACTTTGAATAGCTGCATGCCTACAAAGAAGGGAATACTCCCTTTTGCACAACCAGAGTAATGAGGAGAAGGAAGGGAAGGTTTAACCTGCGTGGGTGGATTTGTCTGAAACACGAGGAATGAGCATGAAGACATGACAGCCCCGTCTGCAGGCAGCAGCGGGCAGGGGAGCTCAGGTATTCCCATCCCTGCTCCCACAGCGAGGAGGCACCCAGGAGCTCTCCGTCCCTGGGGCAGAGGGAGACACTAGATAACCCTAAACGGTCCTTTCCTAGAAATTTCGTTTTTAACAGGCCCATTTGATCCGCAGCCCCTGCGCTAGGCTGCAGATGCAGCCCCAGCGGCCATGCGATCGCTCGTGTGACTCGGAGAAGCTCCGTGACAGGCAATTTATTTCCTTGGATCTCCCACCCGCCCCTCGCTGGAGGCTTCGCTATCTGATAGAGGAGCCGTGCGTCGCCGAGTGTCCGTTCCAATCTCGTCACGGCTAACACTGAGCCGTCTGCTTCTATAACCCTTCCTCAAAAGCAGGCTGGGAGAATTACAGAAGATCTCCCATGCTGAAAGATGTCAGCCTAGAGCAATGTCTGACTGCCCAGTAAGAACCAATGTGGAATGTTTAACTGGTTTAACATGGGCAAGCAACTGGTAAAAAAAGATTTTTCCTGGCAGGTGGTTGAAAACGACTCGCTATCCTTTTTTTTCCATTCACCCTATCTAGCCAATTTTTCTTTTAATTTTTCTCTTTTACCATTACTGGCGTTTTGAGGGTAGGCTATACATAGTTGAACTGGGAGATCTAGGAGCAGCAGATCCAGAAGGTGATGTGAAGGATGTGCAACTACTTCCTTCTGTTATTGTGCAAAAAGCTATTGTTATCCAGAGACTGAAAAAGGAAAAAAAAAAAAAAAAAAAAAAGAGGGTAATCTTGCCAGGGAATTGCAGTTGAAATAAATTCAGAGGAGAAAATATTCCTACAGCAACAGTCTGCAGATTCCAGAGTCTGTTTGTAGTTATTCAGTGCTTCTATTTCACTTTCTATTCAGAGCATCCTTAGTATTAAACCGCGAGGGCAAAAAAAAAAAAATCCTGTTTATATTTGTCTTTTTTACAAGTCACCTGTTAGTTCCACAAAAAGCGAACTGCTCAGGATGAAAAATTTACCGATAGAAAGATTCAAAGTCTGTAACCTCTAAAATGTGATCTGTAGCTTCCTTCCATTTGCTGGTTTGTTAGGTAGTGAGTTATGGTTCCTGAAGCACGGTGTGACTGGGGTGCCAAAAGCCCCATCTGCTCATCCCCTGTAGCGTGATTTCCCTAAATTCCACGCTGGTGCAGTAACCAGCAAGCACATTTGTGCCCCTTTTTAGTTTTAGCTGTATTCTGCATATACATTCATATAATTCCAGCCTTTGCTTCCTGTTTTATGTTTGGAAGAATCTTGCCCGGATTAAAAGATCACATGTTGCAGGCCCCATAATGTTTTATTTTGGTATCATGATTCTTGCAGAAAGTCCCTGGGGATCATTCAGAACAGGAAAAGAAGGCCTGGGAAATATTTTTGAGAAAAATATGGTCAGGAGGAGGTGTAATCTTATAGCTTCTCCAGATGCCGGGTACTTTGAGCAACGGTATGAGTTCAGCGCTGGCAGAAAGGGGAAGAGCTGCTTTGTGCAGCAGCAGAGTCCTGGGAGATCTCCTGCGAAGCCTCTACCCGGGCAGGCTCTCCTTAGCGAGCGAGAGTTGATGGATTCGCAGCCCAAATTGCCGGCGCTTTTTATCTCTCTGAGTGTGGTACAAATCCTCGTTATTAAAAATCAAGAACAGAAAATCCAATTGTAGATGTAGTATCAGTCCAGGGCCAATTTCTAGGAGGTGAAATAAACTAACTTCAGACACCGATGGACAGTTGACTGCGGCACAGTAGCACAGCACAATTTAGTACAATTTTCCACAGTTGACATATGTTGATCAATATAGGACTCAGGATTTAACAGGCATAGAATTTCAATTAAACTGAATTACAGAAGAGTATAGTCATCATCGTGCTAGGAGAGAGGTGTTTTAGCAAATGAAAGAGACAACCTCACTTTCTGCATGCTGTGCTGCAGCTACTCAGAGAATTAAAAAGTGGGCTTTAACTTTCAAATTTTCATCAACACTTAATTCTTAACCAAACCGTATCATTAAGGTAAATTGTTTTTCTTTCTTTTCTTTCTCTTTCTCACCTTTTCTGTTGCTATTGGGACTTTGAAAAGGGTAAGGACCGATTGTCTCTAAACTGACAGGCACTTTGTTCCAAGGCAGGGCACGAAGTCAGGTAAGCAAACCCAAGCCCAGGTGAGTCGATTCCGTTTTGCTAGTGTTAGTTGACAGTTGTGCTATACTCAGCTATGCCAATGGGGGCACAGCCTCATGAGCAGAGTGTGTTGTTATGGGTTAAAAGCCTTGTGGACTGCATTGCAAGCTTGCTGCTCGCTGGAAAGCATACACGGGAATGTGCACCCTCCGAATGCTCTCCTCGCTGTTGTTCTTCCCCCTTGCTGCAGACAACGATGACTTGAGTTCAGAAGAACTCACTTTGTGGTTCTTGTCTGCGCCCATTACCTGCAGCATGAAAGAAGTGCAAACACTGATGGGCAGAACCCAACTGTTGTGAAGAATAAAAATGCCATAAGGTGACAGAGAGTAACAAGGAATTAACTCATTTTAGTGCAACAGATGAGTGGATTTTGACTGAGGTTAAAGACTAGGAATAGAGCAAGGCAGAAATTCTTTGGCCAGGAAATCTGCATCATTAACATGGTCTTGGAGCCATGGCACAAGTCTTTGCTACATGCTTTGTCACCAGTCTGATAGGAACATAGTAAGCAGAGTGCCTTTTATATAGCAAGACAGACCATCTTTTACTGTGGTGCAGCTGGGCTGTTTCAAAAGGATCCCTCTCAGATACCAACAGGCAGATCTCAGGCTTCCTGAAGAAGCAGGTGCTTCCAGCTGCCTCCAGCTTGTTTTGCTCTGAAGACCTGTTGAGCCTAGAGAGTCTTTTTTTCAAAGCAAAATGCTCTAAAATGCAATTGGTGTGAGACAGTTTCTGTGTTTCTGAGCCCTATTGTGGAACATCCATTGCCACCCAGGCCACCAGGGTGTAGGGAAGGGCTCATTCAAAGATGAGCCAGTGTCTCAAACTCTCTGTGGGTTTGATGGTGCTGAATTTAGATTCTCTGTAGAGTGTCTATAAGATGCTGTGAGTGGTGTGAAATACAAGGAATTGCTTTTACATCTTCTGATGAGAAGGTTGTGCATGTCTGTGAATTTAGTGCTGGATTAATAGCCCTGAAAAATGTATCAGCGTAAGAGCTTATCCATGCCGATGCGTCCTAGTACTCATCTGGGCAGACCAGCTTTAGAGGTGAAGAGTGAAGACCTCTCGAGAGCGCATTGAGTGCCTTGCTTCCCTGTAGGAATGAGCAATGAGGGTGGCAGCCCTGGCAGCAGGCTTCATCCTATGGACACATTTCCACTGGCAACTGGACAAGAAGACCCAGCTCCCCCTCACAGTGGGTGCATGGCACACAGAGGGAATATGCTTCACCAGAAGGTCACCTGCTCATTCCTGACCTGCTGCAGCATTTTGTAGGTGCAGGTTGTACATTTCTTGCTGACAATATTGAGGTCAGTGGGTCTGTACAGCAGTAGAGTCATGGCAGTGACTCCACCATGGCCCTAACCAAAGTCAGTTCTTATGGAGAACTGAAGCTTTTGAAGATCTGTAAGAGTTAAGATGTTTGCACCTTTGCATTCAAGGAGATATATAGAGAAAAAATATATACATTGATGTGTATACATGCATATACTGATTCTCCAGAAGTTTATTTTCCCACTGCCATGTGACGACATTCATTAGTGAAATTGGGCATGATCACTGTAAATCTCTTGTACTTCAGTAGAAGGATCAGCTGCTTTTATATGACATCCCAAAGAGGACAGTTCCAGCACAGATCAAATACCATCTGGTTCAAGTAGTGCCTTGCTCATTTTACAAGACTGCCTTTAAACAAATACTGTTAAGTTTAAAGAAAAAAAAAGATCTTTCAGGAATTATTATTACTTGATTTTGCTCTTGCTGAGACTGCTGCCTGTGTCAAACAAATGCAGAGAAAATATAGTCATTTTCTCCACAGAACTGCTCTTTTCTTGCTTTCGGCAGTACCTGTTAATTAAACAGCTTGTTTGTTACATTTCCCCTGTTGTATGAAATGTATTTGTAAAGTAAAGGATTCCAATTGCAAAACCTGAATTCATGGCTAAGGGATTGGCATGTGCCCCATTTGAGACTGAATCCTTTACATTTCAAATTTAACATTTTTCTTTCCCTTGGTAGTGTAGAAGGTCATACCTGATACCTGAGGCAAAGGGATGGTATCTGAACTGCTGGCAGACCTGCACAAGGGTTAATGCTCCAACATGGTGCTGTGCTCTATGCTGGCCCCAGAATTTATAATGGATTTTTTTTTTTTTTTAATAAAAGCTACCCAGAGTATGAAACTGGAGAGGAACTTTGTGCTTACTAAAATGAGAGAGGAGACAATTTTGTATAGACAGGATAAATAGTTCAAACAAACTATATTGTCCAAAAAAATACCATCTACCCTGCTCTAAGTGTTGCTGCTGGAGATGTCATGCCTTGGCATCCTTCAGTGATTGCATCCCTAGGAAGTATTCTTTAAGCTTCCAGTCTGGCTTTCTGGAACCACCAACTGCCCATTTCTGCTTTCTGGAATGGGCTAACAGAAGCGAAGGGCCTAGTTTCTGCCTCACATCTTCATCAAATCCTTGGACATAACTGGTTTTGGAAACACTTTAATCATAAAAATTAAATGAAAGTGTGAGCCAAATCTTATTTCCCACTGTTCCTGTTCTTGCTTCTGTCTGACATCATTATCTGATGTATCCAATCAGCTGATCCATGCGGGAAAGGTTAGAAATGAAGGATATTCCTGTCCGTTACAGATTAATAAAACAAAAGTATCTTTAACCTTACGAGACTTGAAGTCAAATGGCTTAGGCCATGTATGTGCAAACTCACTGTTTGTTAGAGGGATGGAGTGGTTACAGCCATGGACTGAGAAGGTGGAGTCTCCTTGGGATCGAGCTTTGCTGTTCAGATTTTTGAAATAAAATAAAACACAGGGTACATTTTAAATTGAATGGTACTAGATTAGGTTTTGGGTTGTAACCGGGCAAAATCGGGTTATTTCATGGAATTTCTGCCATCTTGCACTGCAAAAATCTTGTATTACTGTAAATATGGAGTTCCCAGCTTCACCCTTGAAGTGCTAGGATCAGGGCTAGTATTTTGTTTGCTGGACAGTATGAAAATCAGGGAGGCCAGTTCTGCCTGGAGATTTGAATCCAGTCCCCACCCTTCCCTTCCACAGCCCCATTCTATTCATTGCACGGGTAGACTTAGGCTTTATAAGGTGTCAATCTTCCCCAAACTGTGGACTTTGGCTGGTTTTCAATTATTACTGGTTTGGGGGTTTTTTGTTTGTTTGTTTGAAGTACTACACAAATGTGATTTGCTCAGGGGTGTATTCAGGTAAAATATGCCCAAGGCATTTTGGATTTACAGGTTTTTCAGAGGCAGAGTTTTTCTGGGGCCATATGTGCTAGTAAGTAATGTCCTTTCAACCTGAATGGCATAAGGTGGCTGCCACCAGCTGCTGAGAGCAAGACAGATACCCTATCAAGCTGGCATATTATTATCATGGGGAAGCTGGGTCGAAGACTTTAAGGCCAATATATCAGCTAAGGAATCCGTCTGATTTTCATTTAAGTGCCTTCATCTGGATTTAAGAGCTGGTGGCGATGTCCATATTTAAACTTTTTGGCCTCTCTGTCTTGCTTTGATGCCAGCCTGGGTGATCGGGGCTTATAACCAAGGTGTCTCGATTCCCAGCCCCATGCTGGCTCAGGAGCGCGCTGGATGCGCTTGGCTTGCCCAGGCTGCCGTTGGCACCCTGCAACCACCCGGTGAGCTGGGTGACACGGTCTCCTTCCACGAGTCCCTTTGGCGTGGCTCAAGCAATCACATTAGAGCAGAACTGGCTGTGGGACTGCGTGGCCATCGCCCTTCTCTGCCATGCCTCAGTTTCCCTGCTTGTAAAACAGGGAGCCTGCTTAGCCTGGGGAGGTGGTGCAGAAGTGAGGGCTGTAGCTGCATACGGATAGTGGCATTGGGAAAGGTTCCTGTTGCTCCTAGCTGAGCACAGCAAGTGACCTCTGCGTTGAGCAGTGCTCTAGGAAATGTCCCTTCCGAAGCCTTGCAGAGCCTCTATCGGAGGAGCCGCTCGGTCCCAACCCTCCAGCGCCTTGGAGAGGCGGGAGAGACGATGCTCAGCAGCTGCTCATCCCTCCCTCTCTCCCCGTCCCTCGCGCCGGGTGTCAGCGAGAAAAAAAAAACGGCAGAGCACTGGCCATTAGCAAGGAAAACAGTTTAGGGAAGAGATGAAATAAAAATGCAATCAATTATCTCGCACCGTGCCCAGGTGTGTGGGTGCAGTCAATTCTCAAAGTCATCGCGAATTTTAGATGAGAAAAGGGAAGCTGTTCACAGCACATTGCGAGCCGGGGAGGAGGGGGGCAGGAGCCGGCTGGAGAGAGCGGCGAGGGGAGCGGAGGAGAGATTAATTTCCCTCTTGAGTGAGAAGTGTGTCGGAGACAGACAGATGGGCTGTAAATACTCCAGAGCAAGGACGGGAGCGGGGACGCGGGAGAGGCTGGGATTGAAGCGCGGCGGTGATGGAGCTGCTGCATCTCCTGGCCAAGGTGACCAGGTTTTGCTCTGAAAGGGGGTGATTTCTGAGCCGTGGCCATGGCGCCTCACGTCAAGATGGAGCAGGACAGCGTATTTAGGCTGATAAGTGATATCCAGGTCCCTGTGAGGCTCTCCTTAAGGGTCAGCTCCAACCACAAGGGAAATGGGAAGGGGAAGCACGGGAAAAAAAAAAGGGAGATGAAGAGGAGAGGAAGGAAGAAAGGAAGGAAGGAAGAGAAAGACGCTCTTCTTTCCTCGTTAAAATTATTGAGCTGTCTACGAGTGGTGAGCGAAGGCACCACGTGACCGGCAGTTAATCACATTGCTGTGAAATGTGACTGCTGCTGATAATAGGATCTTTCCTTCAGTAGAATTTCTGTTTCAGAACTAGTGATTTTCACAAAGCAAAGAGGCTGAGGGAGATATCGTTTCAGATCTAGCAGAGCCTGTGTACATTTTCCTTACGGAGAAAAACCTCCTTTTTCCTTTTTGGGTTGCCGTCCCTGTTTGTGTCATTACTGTCATTATTACCGTCATTTCTCTCGTTTTCTCAGCCTGGGCGTGCTGAGCACGAATGTAGCCCAGCTCTGCTCTGCCTGCTAGTAGCTTAGTTCCCATTTAGTCATAAAGTTAACCAACCTTGTTCCAATCAATTAATCCCTAGAAGCCTTAATTTATTGATGCCCTGGACTGTGCTAGCCGTCGAAAAGATGAACATTCTGCTTCCAAATGAACTGGTCTGTCTCTCCTCCAAGATGCAGGAATTACAAGAGGATGCTAGTAAATAAGCATTTAGAAATCCCTTCTGCACAATCAAAGGCAATAGCAGCGTAGAGAGGAATAAAAGGGGTTTTGGCATGCATGAAAAAACGTGCAGTAAATGGATCGGGCTCTCGGGGCAGGAATAGCACAGTTGAGGAGCCACCGTGGGCTAGGCTGAGTTGGCACTTTCCATCATAAATTGGTCTAATATACGACAGGTTACTACCGGAGTCGCAGGTGAATGTAAAGGTGTTGGAGCTACACTTTGCTGTTTTTACATCTTGTTTGCCAGCATCTTTTAACTCCTTGCTTGGAACCATGGATTGCTTTCACCCTTGTTCTCTAGGTTTTTGACTGGAGTTAGTGGTTAATCCAAGATGAATCTTCCCCAGAGCTCACTACAATAAGTAGGAGTCTCTCTGCTGATTTCCCTAGCTGGTAGATCAGGTGTTACTAAAGCAGATGCTTTAGTCAGAACTAATTAGAGCTGATACGGTTGCATAAGAGAGAAAAAGTTGCTGCAATGGAAGCACTGAAGTTGTTTCCATGTTACAGGATTGGAAAAGGACCTATTTTTTTCTCCAAATTTTTGATAGTAGTTTTTATTAACACATGTTGCTTTCTGAAAAGACCAGACTTGGAAAACAAAAGGCATCTATAATTGTTTGGATATGAAAAACTAAAAATAATCAAAAAACAAAAAAGCTGCAATCAAGTAAACTGCTCCTGAAAAAACAACATAGTAGAGTTTGAGGTGCTCAAAAGAACCTAAATAAAGGCCATATCTCATTTCTTATGCCCTTTCAGCTACTGAATGTGCTTTGGCCCCTCTGAAAAAATTTCCCCTTCTCTGGCTCTGCCTGCCAAGTGACCTGCAGGCCTCTGAGTTATATTAGCTCAAAGTTGTTAGCCTAGCAATTCTTGGGTGGTTGCTCCATTGCAATCAGTTCCTCATGGGAGTTAAATTTTGAGAGCTGATGAACTTCGAATGGGCACCCTGTTCACGTGGGGCTGCTTCTGTGCTCCTGCTTTGGCTGAGCCTTCATTTTCTGGTCATGAGATGAGCCAGCAGCAGACTTCGCTCTTGCAAATTGTGAGGGAGGAGGCCAAAATGTAGCTGGAGTAAAGGGATCTTGTGGAAGTGTTTCTTATGCTGTTCAGTCCTCAGTCTCATCACCGGACGATCTTTGCAATCTCCTTGCATACAAGGATCAACTTAGCCCAGGTTAGCTGTATTATTATGGGCTAAATCAGAAATTCGCTCTTGTTTCTGATGCTGGATTTCATTTGTGGGCTTGGGCACATCACCTTTTGCACCTTGATTGTTTAACTGAGAAAGAGGGGAGCCTGCTGGCCTTTGAAAGGTTAATCTTGGCAGATGGAAGTGCTACCGGTTTGTTCATTATTGTGAATAAATATGAGGCTCTTTATGCCTCATATAACCTGCACTATTTTTTTGCATGTGGGACCATCACTTTAAGAATGTGCTAGAGCAAATGTTCATTCTTGTTTTGGTACTTGAAGGTCTAAGAGCAGCACTCTGTTCCCAGCAGCGTTCATGGGTTCAAAAAGGAACTAGAACAGTCCAGATAGGACCATCATGGGTTGTTAGACTGCCACATCTCAGTGCATTTGCTGTCTGAGAAAATCCCTGAGAGTTGGGAGGAATTACCAGGGAAGGGATCTTTCACGACCTGGATATCTTGTATTCTTTCTTCCAGTATTGGCTGTTGACAAAGACAAGGGTGCTAGACTGCGTTGGGTTTGGTCTGACCTGCTTTGGTATTTCTTGGGAAAGAATCCTTTACTCTGGCTGTCTGCAATTTTTTTTTTCTATTGAGACAGAAATTCTCTGTCCTTTTCTGTTGTCTCTGCTCTCCATCTGCTAGAATAGCTCAGGTATATTTCTCTGTTAGCTGCAAATCACTTGCTTCGGTCCCTGTGAAGTCACACGCAGAGCAAAGACCAATTTCAGGTACCTTCTTGCTATATTGAATGGTTATTCTACCAGAACACAGTCCCATACACATCAACTCCCGGCCGCTGCCAGGACCTTACAGTGTGGTCCAGCTGCCTTTCCTCCAGGTTTCCAGCATGCTCTAGGTAGGCCTAAGGGCCCTATTTGAATGCAGTTCAAGATACATAGTTCTGCCTCATTTCCAGCCTCACAGCTTCATTCTCCAACCTGTCGTCCCTCGTCTCCTGTTCTTATACCCTACAGCACTGCAGCCCTGCTTGCATATGCTTCTTGCTTCCCCTTGATTGCTTTTTGCACTTCCTCTATTTGCCCACACCGGCTTGCTTTCTCAGGCAGTGTATTTATTGCTAGCTGGCAAGTGCAAGCGCTTGGACATACATTCAATTATCTCTGAACAATTTCCATTTACCCTGGTTTTGCTTCTCTCCCTTTCAGTTTCACTGAACACCGCCTGTATTTTCTCAGAGCGTGTTCAACTGATATACAGTCTGCTGCTGCTTTCCCCCCTTTCCTTTTTTTTCTTTTTCTTTTTCCTTTCCACATTTGCTGTGTTTTCATTAAGCTCCCTCACTAAATTCTGGCCACCATTTCTGCCCTGCTGCCCTTTCTCTACATCTGCACTGAAAAGGGTCTGAGTTTAACCCCCAGTGTGTCAAACACTTCCTCAGCCTGGAAGGAAATCAATGGTACAAGCAGACTGGGGTTTTATCTGCTCCCCCCAGCCAAAATCTCTTCCTTCTTCATGATTTCACCCTTATCTTTTTTTTTTTTTCCATTAAAACTTGACTTATGCTTTACCTTTACACCAATGGAGTGCACTGTGGAGATTATGAGGGTCACTCCTGCTCGCTTTGCAGGTGAGGGTGTGTTTTTGATCTTCAGCTGAGTTCTCGAGCACATAATCTTCTCTGAGAGCTTGCCTGTGCTCAGAGCTGCTCGTTTCCACCGCTTGTTCTCCCTTGCCTCTGGCTAGTAAAACATGACTCTATTTGGACCAACTCTCATAACTGTCTCCTACGTTTTGTAACAGAGACATTTTGATTCAATATCAGCAAAGCGATAGGATATTGCAAGGAAGGGAAGCAGCTGATTGTTCATCTCTGAAATCTTCCATACTCTGGGACTTTCTGGGAGAGTTGCTTTGGAGAGTTTGCTATTTCCCAGCTTCAGAGTACGGAAATATCTGTAGCACAGGAATATCTAAGCTATTTTTAAGTAAGCTGGTTTAGGAATGGGAGAAATAGCATGAGACACATGATAACAGACTTTGGATGTTTCCGATGGTGGTTCCAGTGCCACCGCAATACACCCCAGTTACATTCGTGACTGTAGCAGAGGGCTAGCAGCCTTACCCTCTACCCAGGTGGGCTCTGCACTAGTACCCCTTGATGTAGCCAAATTCTGATCACCCGGGTGAGAATCCATAGGGATATTCAAAGAATGGGATTCATGGCATTTTAGAAATAAGATGGCAGAGAAGGAATAAGAACTACCAATACATGAATGTGAGCCAGTGACCAGTTGTCCACAACTCCCTTAGCAGCACAGACTAGTGATGTAGGTAACATGATGATATCTCCTTTAAATACTCTTCTTCCTCACACCCGTGCTGACAGTTTGCAGGTTTGTGGTTCCTGGTGGGCTTAGCCTTGGGACAGAGGCCGTCAGCCTTCCTCCTGAAAGTGTTTGGGTATCGCTTACTTATTGGGCTTGGAGCTAATTGAGGGGTAGTTAATGCCATCAAGCATTGGGATGTATTTATATTTTTAACTACATGTAAGTGATTATCAACATTATAAATAATTACAGTCTGCCTCCCAGCCCCTCTGCTCCATTCCACCCTGCTAATTGCGATGCTTAGATCTCAATGAGCTCATTATGTTTTGTCGATATTCAGCTCTTTGGCTTGCTCACTTAGTAGGGACCAGGGGGACACAAATGGGAGCTAAAGATTGAAAATGCCAAGCTCCTAGGGATTTGAGTTCGCGATCATCACCGCTTCATCTCTATGCCCAATTTATTCAGCATTCCACCTTCCCTAATAAATTATAGATCCCTCAAAGGGAGGCTTTGCCAAGGGATGGGCAAGAGCCTTACTTGAAGGGGGTGCAGGGAGGGCTGCTCTCTGCTGTATCGAGCATCTTTGACATCTGGTCCTCACAGGGTTGGTTCCTGCCCGCCCTTCCCCCTGCCCATCTCTTCCACCCCTTTTGGGAAGCATTAACCTTTTCAACGTGATGTATGCGAAAGGGCGACAGTCGGCAGTGGCAGTTCCTAATGGATTCTGTTTGTTTGGTTGTTTGTTTGTCTGAACTGCTGGCAATGCTGTCCAGACCTCGTGGAAATAGCAAGTCAGGGTGCAACCAATATTTTAATTAGCAGCAAAAGGCAGAAAAGCTTTTAAAAAAAAAACAGTGATTGAATTCAGAAGGAAGGAGTAGATGGATACGGGGAAGGTGCTTTGGAGTTCAGTCCAGCTGAAGGTGGAGGCACCTGAGGGGATTTTGCTTTGCAGGCTGTGTTGGTAGGTGGTGAGATGTTTGCTGGGTTTGTGCGGTGCAAAGGGGGTCGATTACACCTTTTTCTTCCCAGCAGTGCAAAAGGATCAGAGAACTGTTGTATCTTCCTTGCTAAGAACTGAGGGAGAATCCAAGGGGAGAGGGTTCCTACGGGGTTGGGAACCTGGGGACTAGAGGCAGAAGGGGCGCCTTGCTCAGCCCTCTATCCTGGAAAAGGATCAGGACAACTTACCCTATTCCTCATACCTGTTCTTCTAATTCTGTCTGAAGATGGGGATCCCCCAGTCTAGCCTCTCCATGAGATACTTTTCCAGTGCTTCATTAATCTTTTGGCTGGAAAGCTTCCCCCAGAATCTAATCTCAATCTGTTTTCTTGTAAGTTAAGGCCTTTACTTCTTGTGCCATCATGAGTAGATGTAGATGTTCCACAGCAGTGTTTACGTATTTGAAGCCCTTTTCACTCTTCTTTTGTGGTCTAAACGCCAGAAATCCTTTCTGTTCTTCCTCCTCAGCCATTCTGAATTTCTAACCATTCTTTCAAAAGCACTTAAAGAACCCAG
>JAWLRI010000763.1:4339621-4382537 GCA_034781795.1 Crypturellus tataupa
CAGAAATCCTTTCTGTTCTTCCTCCTCAGCCATTCTGAATTTCTAACCATTCTTTCAAAAGCACTTAAAGAACCCAGGGGGTTAACCTGAGATTAAACCAACTTCAGGAGCCGTAGAGTCTATCTCAGTTTGGTGACTTCACAGCCAAACAGGGCTTGTGGCAAGACCCGGGGCCTAGCTGGGAGCTGGGCTGTCCAAGCTCGCTTTGCTGTGACCAGGAGGGCTGTGTGGTGGAGGGGATCAGTCTCAGTCCTGTGGATTCTTTGGCACCTGGAGGGGAATGTTCCCCTGGAGATCTGATGCAAACACAGGTGTTAGAAGGAGGCCTGGGGGAGATCTCCGAGTGTTGTAGAAGTTGATGCAAGTGTGTCAGGTAAGCTGTGGGTCAGTGTGAATTCTCAAGGACAACACTGGAACTTATGAAGGGAGGCAGTCTGGACTGCTGGGCTTATTTCTAGCTACTAATAGTAACAGAAAAATGAAGGTACAGATGATGAACACAAGCAGATAGCAAGACTGTGCTGACAGGCAAAATAAGAAGCAGTCTCAAAATACGAATTTTCTGAATGCAAAGTCGTATTCAAGTGTTGGGGTTTGTTTTACAAACTCTCCTTTTGTTGCATGGGAGCTGCATCAGGGCAAGGATCACTACACAGGCCTTACCTTTAGAAAGAAAATCGGAAGGGAAAGTGATTTTTATAGCCATAAGTGACACTGGAAAATGGAGAGATGTGAAGTTACTGCTTAGGGCTCTGATAAACTCCAGAGGATGCTGCCTGTGTTGTGGTCATCGGTATGTTGTTTTGAATGGCCTGTTCCTCCAAAGCTGCCTACTGCTTAATGCAGAATCCCTTAGCAAGCACTTGCTTTGAAATACTCCTTTTTTTAAAATCAAGAGCCTCACATACAGGGACTCAATGGTGTTGCAATTCCACCCCCTTCGGTGAGGCCAGTTGTGTAAATGAGTAGAGATGCTGAACCTGAAGTTTTGCAGGGGTTTATTTACACCCCATCAGAGAAAGGAGGGGAAGGAAGATCCCATGAGTTGGTCAACAGGTCTTTGAAGAGACACAGAGCCACTGCCACCAGGGTCCCACCATGAGGAGCACCGTGTAGGAAAACGGCCAGCTTGAGTGAGGGTTCTTTCTAAGAGGGGCTTTGTGACTGCAGTCACAGTGATGTTTTTTGTGACGGAGTCTATATATAACTAACTATATGTGTGTGTGGAGATTAAATATATATATACATACATAGGCCCTTATCACTGCATTCCAGCTTGAATGTAAAACACAAAGGAAAAATCAAAGGTTTTAGAAAAAGCTAAATTTATCTGGGAATGGGAATTATAATAGTAAAAGACACAATTAATTGGGGGGTTGGAGATTATAGTAATATTTTACTCTTTCCTTACGTGGGCAAAATAGAATTTGTTTCTCTACTGGTAACAGCCCTAATTCTCTTCTGCCCTTCGCCAACAACCTTTGGAGTGACCACCTACACATGAGGTGTATCCTGCTGGTACAGAGGGGGCTTTCGGTCCATGTCACACATGTCCCTGCCTCTGGGGTAGTAGATGACCTTGAGCTCAAGAGCAGTGTTAATTCTTGAGTCCACGTTGTCAGTGTGGGGCGGAATTGAGGTCTTGGCAGTTGTGAGCTCTTGACCCGTCATTCGCATCCGGGTACATTTGCTTCATTTAACCCTGCTTGTCCACCGGTCTTCTGGTGAACATACATCCAGAGACCTCCCCATCCTCAGCTCATCCTTCGAGGCAGGCCCTCTCCAGCCCAACCTTGTCCTTGTAGAGAGCGTAGGTGCCCACTCTCCCGTCTGGACAGACATAATTCCCAGTGTAAAGCCAATCCCAAGATCATTTCTTGTGCTCTGACAGCCTTGAAAATGCACCACTCGAGCAGAGCTTTTTGCTGCCTGCAGCCTATACCACGGTGCCTTATTTTGAATCAATACTTGCAGATACTGGAGATAACTCAGGGGGAGAAATACATTAATGTAGCAGAAGAAACAAAGATAATGATATTTCTTTGTTTTCTTTCCTCCCTTCTCTTCTTCCATTGAATAAAATTTTCTTTTTTTTTCCTCCCCCACTTTTCCCATCTCCATGATCTGCACTTAGCAGGGCTACAGCCGCCTGAATTATTTCCCCCTTGTCAATAAAACCTTAAATCTTTTTTAAATACTGCTTGTTTTAATTGAAAAATTGCAATCACTCAATTTGCCCCTTCTCTTCCTCCTCTCCTTTCTCCCCTCCCCAACAGGCCCATTTGCAGTAAATAATCTGTAGCCAGACTTTCTGCTCTAAAGAAATAAATAATTCTGAATTTGCTGAATCCTGCCTGATCTCACAGCTTTAAATCACGACGTTTTGTACTGAGCTCAGCCGAAATGTTGAACACGCTGAAGCATGACTATTACTTGGAGACTGCAAGTGCTTTTAAAGGCACAGCCTCTGAGACTGGGGTCCCTTTTCTTTACAGGATGATCTGAGAGGGAACCTGAGCCAATTCCCAAAGATAAATCAGCTTTTCTTTGCGCTTTGCTCGCTACAAATATCAAAGTTGCCTTGGCCTCAAGGGAGAGATCACAGACTGACTGAAGTCACGGGGAATCCAGGGGGTCTTTAGCAGGTGCCTGAGGAGAGGCGTTTTACGGCATCCATCTGATAGCCGGTGTGCCGAGTCCCTGTTCAGACGTGTGGTAGGATCCAGGAAGGCTCTGCATCTGCTCAGACACCAGAGAGCCCGTGTTCCCATGGCAAATATTTACACGTGAGCAGAGAAGAGCCTGGGGAATCCCAGCCGAGGGAGGAAGGTCCCCCAGGATCAGCGTGAATCCTGCGGTCACTGTGTGCACGGTGCAGTTCTCTCTATCTTTCCTCTACCTGAAACTTTAACACCAGGTTTGTATTGCAAAGACACTCAATTCTCGTATTTCTGAATTCTTTTTAGGATTGCTCTTGACAAAGCTAGTGGCTGTACCCTGTCCGCAAGCTGCAGCCGAAGGGGGAAAATGCAGCATGCAATGGGCTCCTGGTGCCTCGTTACAATTTATACAATTCATGAGCTTCCAACAATTTAGAGATGAAAAACGGTTTATCCACACTTTAATGTGTTGAAACACTCTTTTCTCCCATTCATCTTGAAACCGATTTCGTTCGGGTGGTGGCGAATGTTACGTAGAAACCTCTGAGTGGAATGTCTAATGTGAACTGCCAGAAATTGAATGATGTGCGGTGTCGTGTGTAAGGGGCAATTTGTGACGGACCAAAAAGCTCTTCAAAAAAATTCAGCTCCTGATTTCCCACAGTATTTTGGGGGTTCTAATTACAGGTGGAAATGATTGAACTGTCCTTGCATTTCCAGCCAAACTGGAAACAAAAAGCTGTTAAGACTTCAGTTTCTTGCTGTTTTTCCCCTGTGTATTTCAGGACATTCATCAGTGATAGCAGAAGATGGTGAATGCTGATTTTTCACTTGAAAATTGCTTCCTCTCCCTTCGTCCCTTTTTGGTGTATCAGAGAAAATCAGCTCTGTAATTTTCATTGACTGTGTAAAGAGCTGAGGTCAGCTAATCCACAAGGGCTCCTTCCCAGATTTGGCAAGTGACCAGAATTAAACATTACAAAAGATCAGAACGTTAAAATTACAAGAAGAGACTTATCCTGGTGTTTTTCCTGATGCTCTCACTGAACATTGCTCAAATATTAATGTGGGACCAGTGAGTACTGGCCCAAATTAATTCTGGGATGACTTGACAGAAGTTTCTATAATCAGGTTTTACGTAAATCATTTTTTTTATGTGTACCAATATCCAGAGAGGTGCTGGTGCAGTGTTTTCGTGAATTAAAATACACCAGTACTGAAATTCACCCTTTTGGGGCTTTTCTTTTTCAGCTATGAGCTTGATTCTGACTGGTATCCCTCAGATAACCTTATCAGGAGTCAGCACAGCTGGTATATTAAATAAACCATTTTCTTTTGTTATTTGATAATTTGGGCGAGATCATCCTGTGCAGGAGGGCCCATTTCCATCCCCCAGTGGCGCAGCGGTACCGTAAGATGAATAAAATACAACTAGCGCAGAGCAACGTGGAGATGGCATTAGGATAATGGAGCCGCGGACGGAGATGTCCTTGCAAAATCATTCTCCTAGTGCTGGATAAATGGCATGTGGAGCCAGAGATAAAAGTGGGCAGTGTGTTGTGCTTCCAGATTTGCTTTGGCAGCGCTTGAGGCGTCTCTCACCTTTCCATAATTTTCTTTGCCTTTCTCCGTGTCTTGGATCCCCTTTGCTCCCCATTCCTGGCTGCACATGGTGGCAAAGTGGCCCAAGGCTTCTCCTCTGCAGGAAGATGCTGGTGGCATCTTTGCTGGGGCTGCTGCGTGGTGGGGGAGCAGAAGGACAGAGGCGGTAGCTGATACTGAAATGAGTTCAGGGGAGGACGGTGCCCTCCTCATGCCTGCTCCCCTGGCAGACAGAAAACAGCTCTCCGAGCTGCCTTTGCTCCTGTCTCCTCTTCTAGGGAGCATGGAAAATTACAGGCCTCTGATTACTCGGAGAGGGGAGCGCACAGCTTCCATCTTTGCAATTTCTTCTACCACAATCAAGTGCTCCAGGACAAGGGCCTGAAAGCCTGCAATAGTCAAGACTCTTCCAGCCTGGTTCCTTCTCTGATGACATACAGGAAGGATAAAAATGGAGACTCATCACTACTGTTAGGTTTTGTTTCTAAAAGCATCCGTGCTGCCAGGTGCTGCCTTGGATCAGAAAGCGGCTGTTGGGGATGCAAATGCTCCTCTGTTTAGCTGCTGTTTCCAGCCTAGCCGCATGCAGGACGTTCATGGATATGAAGGCCAGATGACAAAGCTGCAATTCTCTGCTCCGACCTCCTGCTGAATTTGAGTAGCTTAAAGTGCTGAGGCCCTGCTCCCCTGAACATCCGTAGGAGGAAGAGGGTAAGTCCTGTCTCCTTCCCACGCCCGTTTGAGAAGCTTCTTCCTTGGTTTAGAAATACGTAGCCAGATAGGCTGAAGTATCCATGGACGTGCATCCCTCCATGAGAATCTTCTCTTGTTTTTCTGAGGTGACTTTCCTGGGAAGGATGTGCTGTCTGCCCCCAGATTTGCACAGGTTAGTTGCTGGTGCAAAGCCATAGACTAGCACCCCCATCGAAGCGTCTACTGCCCCAATTACCCTTAATTTGGAGTGAACCTCCTGATTAGATGTGATGTAGGCAGCATCCCTTATTCATTGGAGGGTAGTGTCACTCCTGTGGAAACACAAGGAACAGCGGTAAAAAATGATCTCTGCTAAAATAGAGGGGTACCTCTGATTAGGCCTGGCATGATATAACACTGAGATTTAAAGCCAAATAATGCCATTTTCCATCAGAGCTCTTGTTTGCGTCAGGAATGGTTTTGATCCGTTGATGGAAGCCGTTATAAACATGAGAGAAAAACCTCATCCGTATTTCTCCTGGGATTGCACGAAGCTGACAGCACGCTCACTGACTGTGGTCATCTGGGAGTCCCTCACGCACAAAATATCCATCTTTTCATAAATAAGAGGATTGTTGTGGTGGTGGATTGAGATTTGCTGCAGAATTCAGTCGTGTCTAACAAAGAGCTTTTTCTGGTTTTTAATTTGAGCTATTAAAAAGATTAATCTGTCTTTCTCTTTGTGTCTCATTCTCCTTCCCTGCCTTCTTCCGTCCCCCTTCCCTCCCTCCTCCCCTGCAGGCTTTAGGGTAACTTAAAGCTGTTGGTCTGAGGGAAGGGACTTGCGTGGGTCTGGTAAGTGCTGCCTCCGGACGGGAAGGTCATGATTTTAAATCCTGCTTAGGACTAAACTTGGACGAATTCCACAAACTAATAACCCAGTGTAGTGTTTCAAATTGATGGAGGTGCTGTCCTCTAGACGAGACATAAAAGCAGAGATCCGATCTGCTTGGCAGGGACCCCACAGGACTTATCAAAGATGAGTGGGGGCTGCTAACGGGTTTGCCCTTGTCAAATCCTCGCCACTACCACAGCATCGCTTCCTGCTCCAGTGCAGTGACACCAGACCTTATGAAAATGAGATGCTGAACTTGAAGGAGCCATCCTTTTTTTTTCCTTTTTTTTCTCATTATTTAAAGCAGTTTGCAGCATCTAGCAAGAGGGGGAAAAGAGAGATAATCCACTCACTTGCAAGTGAAATGACCCTGAATTTCTGAAAGCAAAACAAAAGCGAGCAAATGGTGCCACCATGCTCTGCAGCAGTGACATTATTAAATGATCAGTGAGCTATTAAAGCAGCAACATTTAGTACCTCCCCTAATGACTTGTACTGCTAGCTGGTTTCCAAATTGAGGTTTTTATTGCCTCCATGCACAGACTGAACAGGGCTGTGTGCTTCTTGAGGCTCCAGTTTAAGCAGCCTGTTCACAACAGGATCAGTGAATCTTCTCAATTGAAAGCTGATAATGACTTATGAGATCCCCAGTCCTCCTCTCTCTTCTTCCCCATCCAGTGCTAAAAAGTCTCAGAATGGGAGGGATGGTGGGGATAATAAATATGGGGGATTTGGGGAAGAGCCTTTCAAGATTGTTGTCTTATCTGTACACTTCCTAGCATCTGTGAAATTTGGCTGAGTTCTGTAGGAACAGATTGCTCTGAAATTTCCCCAAGATGGCTAGTGCCATTCAAGGAGGGAATGCTGTGAGAACTGCATTTCCAGGAGGAGTCTTGGGCACACTGGTTTTCCCTTCTGTAGGAAATAAGGAGTGTGGAGGAGCAATGAATTGATGGGGAAGGAAGGGAGAGCAGGGGGAATCGTGGCAGCTGGTGAAAGGTGGAGATCCACCCTGATGTTTCAATTGCAGTTCCTCCAAGTGGATTTTCTTGTGTCTGAGATGAGCCAAGCTCATGTGATTTGAATAGCTGGGAAAAAGCCTTTTGGCAAGTGTGGTTGAAACTAGGTAAGGAGCTGCTGTGGGTAGAAGCACAGAAGGAAAGTGGATAAAAACAAAGACCTGCACACAAAATAAAACAGCAGCAAAGGTGGGTTCTGGTTGTAGGTGCAGTTATTTATGGGCTATTGATATATAGTAGAACAAAGTGGAGTCTGAGACTTTTGTGTTTCCTGAAAAATAAGAAAATACCATTTTTGGTCTTGTAGTTGTGTACGCGGAGGCTCCTGCACTTACTGAACGAGCCAGACCATCCCTCACATAGGCTGGGCAGTCACAGGGGAGCTTGTTGCTTTTTGTGTTTTTATGGAAAGGTACCTGATTTCCATGACAGACATTTCTCATCCTTTGCAGACAGCAGGCAGGCAAAGCATTGGGGATAGGATGACTTGAGAAATTAGTAGCTGAACCTGCACATTTTTTATCCCATGCTGGTTTGACTCACCCTACATCAGTACAAGTTACGAGTTGTTCGCAGATGGATGTGAAGGGTGCTTTTGGGACCCTAATGTAGTTCATCTGCCTAATTCCAGGCAGGGTCGGTTGAGTCTAAGCTGTTCTTGTCTGTTATGAGTTTAATCTGTTCTTAAAGACCTCCATTGTGGAGATTCCCAGATATTATTCCAGTGGTTAGCCATTCTTATTGTTGGAAAACTTCTCCCAAGATCTAGGATCAGCATAGAGTTGGATTCCTTCAGGTGGGATTTAAAGCAGAGTTGTAGGGCACTATGTAGGGCCTTGTGCACCCATTTCCTTGGCTGTACCTGATCCCATCTTAGCTCCTTCTCCCCCAGGACAGCAGGTCATGCCTTTCCCAACATAAGAACACACATAATGGAGAGAGACAAAGCTAAGGGCAGCAGAGACAGTTCTGGAAGAGGAACCTTCTGAGACCAGCACTGACAAAATGTCTGAGAGCATTTCCTGAGCCCAGTTGCCACTTTGTGTCTTTAAAGTGCTGCGTAAATGAAAGAGACTACAAGATGAAGCCGTATTAGTTTTCTCAGGCCCTTAAATGTTTGACAATCCTCTCGTCTTCTCTCTTGCTTTCTCAGACAGCTTTGAACTCTTAACCTTTGCTGCTGCTTTGAGTTGTGCATCTGCAGAATCCGAACTACCCCGAGCCACCCCTAAATTCCAGGAACAGTCACAAAACTCGTTCAAAGCAACGGTGCCCGCCCTGGAATGGGCAGACTTTAAGCTGTCTTTCTAAACTTGCTTGTGTGTACAGCTAAGCCCATCCTTCAGCACAGTCAGAATCTTGCTGGGTCCTGCAGCAGCCGCTGATTAAACCAGCACCGTTTCACACAACCGACTGTCAACGTCCATGTGGACCACAGCCGCGAACATCAGCTGTTCTGGCTCTTGGGCAGCACAGAGATGTCCGCAGCACATATGGGATTAAAATGCCAATTAGTACATCGGGGTAGTCCCTCATACAGAAGTGACAGGTTCACGTGACAGTCCCAGGGCACAGAAACTGCAGAACTGGGACCAGATTGCTGGGGAGAGAACACTAGTGTCACGGGTCATCCCTACCCGTTAGACTAGGCTTGACGGCAGTGCAAGTAGGGCTGGTGGCGGCTTACAATAGCGTTTTTATTTACTGGGCGAGAGCTAGAGACTGAGCCGTGTCAGTTCAATCTCCCCTGTAAATAAATAAATAAATAAATGGTAAACAGAGATCTCACAGTGATGCCTGAACCTCATGTCTCAAGCTCACTTGTTTTGATGTGTCTAATGTAAGTGGGCGGGTAATAAAAGCTTCATTTAGAGGCTAGCGTCTTCATAGATGCTGCTTGGAAGCCCCTGGGACGTTGCAGTTCTGGAATTTTCCTCGTGTGGAAACCACAGTGGATCATTATTGATAGAACAGAGCACGCACACACACACAAAAGCACTCCAGCAACAGTCTATTTTCCTAGACTGCTGGGTGTCAGCTGCAGAGGTCTATTTAGCTTCCCCAGGTTATATACCCACATGGGGACCACATCTGCACCCCTCAAATTGTTGTCATTATGGGGACCCTTTGGGAAAGTACCATGGGGCAGAACATGGAGATTGTAGTGTGTGAGGCATGAGGTAACAATAGGGAAATAAAGGAGTCCTCGGTCCCCACAATGCAGCTGTGGATAGCAGCACCCACAGTGTTTCCTCCGGTTGCTGCCCGGTGACAGGCCAGCCTTGTGTTTACATTCAATGCCAGGAGAGCCATCCAATGGTCAATATTGTCCAAGATGATGTTTTTTTCCATCCGGTCGTAGGTTATGCAGCTTCTTTTTTAGATAACTGAGTCTTCAACAGCATCTGGTTCTGGTGTCTGCTAGGTCTTTGTGGCATCTCTGGTGTGCAGCATCTGTCCAGGGTTGGGGTTTGCCAAAGGAGAAATTGGAGCTGTAAAGAGAGAAGGGGCCCCAGAGTTACTGTTGGCCTCTTAAGCTAATCTAGAGCTTTCGGTGGTATCCTTCGATTTCATTGCTAAAATGATAGTTTTAGGTCCTGAAACACACAGTGTTTTACCTAGGATAGCAGGATGGGTAAGTCCAGAAGGTTGAGGGCTGTAGCTTTAATCCTAGCCTTGAGTTTGGATGCTCGTCCATGGCTGGCTCATACCATGGCATTCTTGACCCCATTTCCTGGATATGAGAACAGAAGTATTTCCTGCATCCAGGCATTTTCAGGTGTTTATTTTCTCTGAATATGGAAATTGGAAGATTTCTTTGGTCCAATATATTATTCCTTGGACACTATGCTACCAAGCATGTGGGGAAAAGGAAGAGGGTTTCCTCCCATGTGTGGTTTTGTGCAGCCCTTACCCATGGAAACAAGAAGCAAAGCAGGTGACCCTCACTTCACCTGCTTACATAAGACATTTTGCCTGAAGCCTGAGCACTATGAGTGGTTAATGTAAAACTTGCTCATGCATCAAATAACAATAACGTACCTTTACACTCTGCTTTTTAAAACTATTATTATTTTTAATTATTTTAAAAAATATTCCTTAACTAAAAACTCACAGATATGAAGCTTGGAAGAAATGTGGCCAGGACATTTCTGGATTACTACAGACTGAACGCCTTGGTGGAGGGACCGCTAGCACCTATTCCTAAAACTCGGTAGGTCAGAAAGCAATTTCTTTTGCTTTAGCAGGGCTGCTTTTTAATATCTTTCATGACTACACTTTAGTGCTACTGCATTATGGCTTTATAATAAGCGTGCTAGTCTAACTCTGCTTATTTTACTGAAATTCCATTTGGAAATAAAGCATTTATGATCAGGAAAGATACCTGGTTTATGCCTGAAAAAATATTCAGGGGATTTTGGAGATATCGATGTCTTGTTTGAATTCTGTCTGCTGTCACCAATCTCACACCAGTATCTTTAAGGGACTTACCCTTCATTTATCTCCTGGGAGTGAGAGGAGAATCAGACCCACTTTATTCTGCAAAGTTTTAGTTCTGGAAGGGAAAACTTTCGTCAGTGCTTCAGGCAATTCCGGGTGAGGCTGTGCCAAAGGCAGGTTTCTCCGTCTCCGTTGGACCTGGCAGGCCGTGACGGGTTTCCTGGCTGGGACGCGGTGCTGGGGTCTCACCATGAGCTCTTGCTCTGGTTTCCCAGATGTGAGCGCAGCCCATGAGCAGGGCAGAGGCTCTAACAACCAGTTTGGGGGCTCCTCGTCCTTAAGGAAGTCCTTCTGGGCACGTAGTGAGGCCACTGATGCTGAGTGCACTGGAGTAGCAGCAGAGTATTCCCAGACTCGAATCCCTGCCCTGCTGCTGGACCCTGCATTGCTGGAGGAATTTTGCAGCCTTAAACATTTTTTTTCTGTGCAGCCATTTGGGTTGTTCTTTATATGCATGGTCAGAAGAAGCTTGGTTGCATGAGATGTTTTAAGTGCCCTGTTTTGGGTCCATCTCCTACTCGTGGTCTCGACATGCCAGTTCGGGCTGCCTCAAGGACTGTCAGCTCTGCAGTTCTGAGTGCTCTTATCTGCAGAGACCTGCAGGGTTAGCAGAGAAAAGCATCCAGCATCTTCCTCTCCTCCGGAAATTGAATGTATCATTTCTTTCAGGCTCCCAGGGGCCACAGCCTCCAAGGCTAAAAACCCATGACTATCACTGAACCTAATTACCACCTGACAGCAAAGTGCTTCTCCGTGGCATCATTCAGTTACCTCATCAAAAGGAATGCTTGTTTGCTTGCTTCCTTTTAAATTAAAGAACCACTGACAGCGGTAACTGAAGCATTTTAATCTCATCAAATATCCATGTCCATCTCTATAGAGACAGCCCTGCCGGCAGGGAAAGATACACATCTGTAATGAGGATGCACGGAGCATGTTTTTCTTGTTGCCCCACTAGGAGTTAATGGGGTGAGGAGGCTTTTGTTTGGGGAGCGTTGTCTCACACTCAAATCCCATGTTCAGTAAATGTTCTGCCCAAAGCCAACAGATGTTTAAGGAATAGATTTTTAAGGATTCATGCTCTTAATTTCCTGATAGCTTCCAAATACCAGCTTTTCCCTGTAAGCAGACAAACGATTTTCAATAGTATCCTGGGCTTTGTCGCCTGACATTTGATCAGAGCCTGAAGTGTGTGTATATATATATATATATATATATGTAAAATGTACATCAATGAAATGAAATCTTTCTTTGAAGCTGTGCTGTGTTAACTGCGAACCTGTCCAAAATGAAATTTTGTGAACTGCTGGGAGAGGGAAGGGATAGGGTTGTGGCTTCAATTATGCCTTGGTTAGGCAATAGCGATAAGAAGGGATTAGAATATGTAAAATGATACTATATATCTGTGTAATCAGAACTAATTATATGGCATGGTTATTAGCTTGAAAGAGGACATGTTGTGCCCACAGTTTATGAAAATATATTAAAACATTGCCCAATTCGACATATTTATTGAAAGAGAGCTGCAGAGTTAATAAATGTATGTACATGTAGAAAGGGAAAACTAATTGGCTGCTTTGTCCCAGGACACTGCAGACAGAACAGTTTCTGTCTAAGGGAGGAGTTGGTATGGGCAAAAGGTGTTACGATAGCCCTGGAAATAACAACTATAAATGCTTACCGAGTCCCTCTGATTGAAAGGTCTTTGAGAAGAAAATGTTTATGCCATTCTCACCATGTTGCAGAGAATGGAACGAAGGCGTAGCAAGAAGACATCTTGAAAGTCAAAAATCCTCTTTGTACCCAAATTCAGGCACCGTTTCACAGACTTTAGTCCATTCAGGCTGTCCAGCAACAGCCATCCTAAAGCACAGGCTGCATGGGTGGTTTGGTGGGAAGGGAATTAGGATGAGCTCTAACCAAAGACAAGGAATGATGCCACAACCCTGGTTACAGCACCAAGATTGTAGCTGAGGCCCTAGTACCTCCGTTATCCTCGGATAAAGCAGATTATGTTGTGTAGCTTATTCCTGTGAGAGAAGGGTAATAGCTATACTTGGATAAGGTGCTTATGTGCCAATATAAGTGCATCCAACTAGCTGGATCTGTGGTTGTTGTTAAAATCCCACCCACTGTTACAGCCCTTAGGACAAAAGTCACACAGGTAGATGAGGCCCGTGGTTCCCAATGGTTGAGCTGTGCCCACGATGCTTCCAGGAATGGGGCTCCACCAATTTCCCAAGGGGCTGACCCTGCCAGTGAGAGGGTCAGGGGAGATGCAGCATTTTGTCCTGGGGTAACTGGTTGATAGACGTAAATCTTGAACCTGTTGTTCCACTGTTGCCTCTGAAGTGTTGGGATGAGCTTGTGGGCACCTAGCTTTGCTCTGGGCAACTCTGGTTTCCAACCATGGCTCTTACATGTCTTCACAGCTGGCCATGAGCATCAAGCTTGGGGGCTTCTGCTCCCTCTCTAACCAAAAGAACCTCTGGGCAAATCTCAAATTCCCAAATAGCTCCGAGACCTGAACACATTTCTGGACCATACACTGACTCCACAGATGCCAAACATGTTAATGAAGTGCCCAGAGTGGCTCTTTTACTGTTTATTAGACAGTTCTCTCTCCATCCCATCCCTGTCCAACACTGTTATCCTCCACATTTCAGCAGCTCTGTCTCTGCCAGGCCCCTTCTCTCTTGCTGACCCTTCTCCATCCTTCCAGTTTATTTTCCCCGGTGGCCTTGCAAGATTTCACTCAGCCATCTGGGAAAGATCAGGGCTTGTTTCAAACAATAACCCCACTGTGTCCTGCACAGTCCTCATATTCTGAAGTGCCCCTGTTCCTAAACAGATACCCTGCTCAGAAAGGCAATGTCCACTGTTCTCATCGTGCTAAGCAATTATTTTCCTGAGGGTGATGTGTCTGCAGCACAATAGAAAAGCAGTGATGACTCAGCTTGGGAGGGCAGGGAGGTTAAAATATTGTCATACATGAGCTAATAAATTAAAAGCCTTGCTGAAATAGCTGGATGTTTTCTGGAGTGACAGTCCAGGCGGCCTATGAATTTCTAATGGAGTAACAGAGACAAAAAGCCGCTGGAGAAGAGGGGACTGCCACTTAGATGTGTTTCAGAGAGGCTCAGGAAGGTCCACGGCTGGGTTAAGTGGGTCCAGGGCAGCAGATGGAAAGGGGCTGTCAGGTGGCAGTGAAGGTTCACGCTCCTCCTCGCCGCTCGTTATTGTGCTTTTCTCCTCAGCGCTGTTCGGTGACCAGTGAGTTCTCCTCCTGCTGTGCTCACTGGAAAGCATTTGAGCTGGGCTCCCTTTGATATTGTTGGTGGCACAGGGAGCACTTCGTCTTATTGAGTCTGTCCTTTACTCGCCTCTTTCTACTTGAGCCAAAGGTTAAAATTGCTTGGGTTGAGAGTGAGAAAAGTCCTTCTCTGCTGAAATCATTGGTAAAAGGAAAAAAATTTGTATGAGATGAAGAGGAAGCAGAGTACAGTGGCTACAGGGAGTGGTTACAATAGAAAAAAATAGAAATTTTACCGAAAAAATTGCAAATGCAGGTCACCTTTGCTGCCTTAACTCCATCTCTTTGCCTGCACCAGCGGTACCCCTGGCTCACTCATTGCACAGCAGAGCCATTCCCTATGCCACCGCCTCTCTAACCACTGCCTTTTGCTTTTCCTGAGACCCACTAATCCCATGTTTATAGTTTTGTGGACTCACTGGAATCCAATGCTTACAGCTGTGGCTGAGGTTAGGAGAACTGTGCATAGAACCAATGGACACATAAGGTAAGAACCATGAAAGGTCCCATCTGGGCCTCAGTACTGGAGCGTACTGGACTCATTTCTGCAGCACATTTTCCTATTTACCTTCCTCTCTCAGGTACTTTGAAAAATAAATTCCTTTCTGTGTGGCAAGCACTCAGCTGCCATACTGATACACAAGAGAAAAATCCAATCTGGATAATTCTAAGAGCCAGGTTTTGAAGGCATGCAGCAAATACTGCCTGGGGCCACCCACTGAACAAAAGAGAAAAGACAGAGCAAAATATTGACTGGCCGTTCATTAATTGTCGTCTATCTGTCGTGCTCTAAATGAGGCAGCAGTCTCGCTGAAGAAAAAGTAGGCTGTGATGAGGTAATTAAAGACCACATCAGAAGGCATATCCGCCAGGAGGTTGAATTAAAATTGCTCTGACAGCCTTTATTCTGGCAATTCTTTCCTTTTGCTGCTCGACTTTGCAGCCTTAATGATGATGTATGAGTCCAGAGCTGTGTGTCCACCAGGCTGGATAGGTCCATGGGGCTGTCCCGTCACCACAGAGGTGGAGGGCACTAGTCATGTGGATGTAAGAAACCTCCATCATAACCAAAGACCTGTGGTTACCCACCACTTAGTGTGGGAGTTGTTGCTCCTGCATTGCGTTGCTTGCAGCTGCGGGATGGCTTCTTGCACAGGAACACAGGCTGAAGATCTCTCTGCAGTAACTCGGGGGTTTGAGCTGTGGGTCTTTGTGCTTTCTCTGACTTGCTGATGACTGAGATGAGAGCAGAGAGTGAAGTCTGCTTTACGTAGATGGCCATTTCTTGTCGTTCTGTAGAGTATCTGTTTGCTGCCATCTCCAGCTCTCTTCCCATACACCTAACTCACTATTTTGTGATCTTTTCCCCTACCACTAGCAGTGGCTAAGAGAGGAGGGCAGAGCCTAGTAAACCAGGCAGTATGTGGCTTATGCAACAAGCATAAGGAAGCTGCCACTGCCACCAAGAACAAGTCGTGTCTCCATTTTTTGTTACTGGAAAATAAGACTGACTTGGGAATCAAGAAATTCCTCAAAGCAATCCTTAAGACATCTGTAGGTCTGGACAGTTTGTTTGCTATGGTGGATAAAATCAGGCTGTTCTCCCCTGGCTACTCGCAACATGAGCAGGTCACCCTGCTACGCTTGCAAGATGCTGAAGGGGCTCCCAGGATGTCCCATGGCACCAAAACAGAGCCAGTTCCATAAACGCTGCTGGCAGGGCCTCTTGAACAGTGCAGACGGGGTGCAGTAAACAGTGTGTTCCCTTTCCTCCAGCGCTGCCCCAGGAGAAGCTCAGCAAAACCATAGGATCATAGAATTGTTATGGTTGGAAAAGACCTTCAAGACTATCAAGTCCAACCACTTATTATTTGGAGAAAAAGGAAGAAATGAAATGAGATGGTGTTACATTTGTAGAGTACCCCGCAACCAGCATAAAAAGGATGTCCTGGAGTCAGGGTCTGCAGACTCCCTCTTACCTGCTTTCCTTCATGTACAAACAGTGTAGAGCTAATATGAGCATCTAAAAAAAGCCCTGAGCTTTATCCTCTCACGTGGGCAGTGCAGCTTTAAAAGGAAAATAAATAAATAAATAAATAAACAAATAAATAAGTAAGGGAAAAAAGACCGCCAAGTTGTCAAACAACTTCAATCTGATTCCAGGGCTGTGAATTGCATTAGTAGTGGGAGCACTACTATGGTTTAAAGGCAAATTATATGTTTTGCCTCAGAAATTAATTTTTGTTTTTTTTTCCCCCTTCTCTATTGGTAATTATAATCTGTCAGCTCACTCCCACACGCGTCTGCACATTTTATGCAACTCTTGATACTTGTAGCTGTCACTAAAGAAAACCTTTCAGATTTTAAACCGTGACACATTTGCGTGGGTTTCGGTGAAAAAAGATCCATTTACGGTGTTTGGGGAGATTTGCACTGCTTGGCCAGCTTCCAGCTGAGGGCTCACCAAAATACCACATTGCAACAATTACCTTGTCGAGCGCTTGGAAATCCGAATGCCGGTAGTAGTGATTCCATCCGGGATTTAGCACACATGGCAACTGCTCGGTCCCGCTTTCAGACCGTCCCTGCACAGAGGGTGGTCACAGACACGGCTTCAGCAGCAGCCCTATGGGCAGCCCTGCAGGGGAGACTAATCTGAATTACGGTACCAAGTAGATTGTGGCCGTGTTAGCAATCCCTTTCAAAACGAAGGTGCTGTCAGCTGGTTTAATTTAATTTGCTTTACCTTAATTTACTTTTGGAAATGAGCTAAATGACTAAATTGAATTATGGCTACTTTAACTCTGAAGGAGCATATCCACATAGGAGCTTACTGTGGTTTCGCTAATCAGCTTTACATTTATACCCTAAATGTATTTGGATTAGCTCTCTTGGGCATCCTCGTGTAGACAAGCCTGGAGATACCCAGCTGGTCTTTTCCTTCCTTGGGCCTGTTGCTCCGAGGAAGCCAGGGCCGTGTAAGTGGATTCCCAGCAGCTCTGTGTGTTATTCCATAACCAAACCCTTCCAAGCAGCAGGGTAGTGCCGGCTCCCTTCGCACTGCACACGAGCAGGTTGTGCAAGACCCAGAAATGACCACATAGCAGGTGAACGGTCACTTAGCAAAAGTGTGAATCGGTGCTCGCTGTCTGGAAACAGGCTTTGGTGACCGCACTGGTGACCGACTGGAAAAAAAACCAATCCCGCCGTAATGGCTGAGGATTTCTGACCTTTGCTCTGCCGTTGTAAATTTGTTTTTATTGCTTCTAATTGGCCTTGCTTTGCAGCGCGCACATTATCCAACTGCCAGGGCGCCGGCTGTCATTACCGCCGGGTCATCTGATTTGTGCTTTTTACATTCGAAACTTGTCAGGCATTCCCGGAGAAATACTGCGCTCCCCTCGCCGTGTCAGCGCGGGGCCCGGCTAATTGCGCGGCCCCGAGCGGGCAGCGCTCGGTGCAGTCGCTTGCCCGCGCGCGCTGCCCGCGCACGAGGGAAACGCGGCCCCGCTCTGCGCAGGGGAAAGTGTAGAAATCAGATCAGCGGCTACATGACAGCAACCAGATTCCCCGGTTTCGAGGAGCAGAGGTTAGCCATTTGCGAGCCGCGATGATTCATTTTGGTCCCGGTCACGTGGCTTGAACAACATTATGTTTTTTTCTCCTCCCTTTGCAATTTAAACACAGAGCCCTCTTCTGTTTTTGCCTTCCTTAATTTGCAGGCGGCAAAGTTGCTAATTAAAATCTATTGCTCCACATCTCAACTCGCTTCGCTGTATGGAAACAAAATTCAATACACGTGTTTGTGAAAGAGCTCAGAACCCCAAGGTCCTTGTCCTCTGGGAAGTGGTGGTCTAAAATTCAGCTCATCTAAAACATTAGCCTGGCTTGTAAGTTGGCCACTTCATTTTAAGATTTAAAATATAGGTTTTTCCTAAAAAAAAAAAAAAACTAGAAATACCTACTTTTTTTTTTATATGTTAACCTCATGCAGCTCATTTGGTCTAAGTGTCTATAGAGCCTGTGTTTCTGCATGCTGTCTGAGGGCTAAACCAAGCAACAGGAATGTCCCCAATTTGAAGAACAGGAAAAAAAAGGCAGCACAAGAGTGCCAAGATGTTAGACCTCGGCGTGAATTATGCTTCTGCTGTGTTTAGATAGGAGCATTTTTGCTGCTGAAATCAAAGGTTGGCATTTTTCCCACGGGGTTCTGTAACTCAAAATTGTGTTGAGATCACAACACAGGTTTTTTGGGGAGGAGGGTTAGCAGTAAAGGTGAATGTATTCAGATTATTCAAGTGGTGATTTTTTTGGATGTACAATTAGCTGACGGAGAGATGTGGTATAAATTTGGTATTGTAATTGCTATGCCTCTGAGATTTCAATTTGCAAAGCAGTCTGCATGGCGGCACGATTAACCGCGGTATGTGCAGCGAGCAGGCAGCAGAGCTGTGCTTCGATCGTGGTGTCTGACAGCTGTACATCCAAAACCCACTGTGTTTAAGACCCATTTTTATCCTTGGCTTGTATTTCTGCATGTCCTTCGCTCACACGGATGGGGCAGGAAGAGCAGAAAGGCTGCATGGAGCAGTGTCCATCCCACACGGGCTGTGCCTCCCGCCCGGCTCCGCTCTGCCCCAGAGCTGCAGCAGCGACAGGAGCAGCGCTGGATCCAGGGACCTGCATCCCTGTCTGCTGTGTGGGATTCTCCATCAGGCCCACGGCTGCTGTTGCACTTGGGTCTCCAGTGATATCCAGGAAGGTGTCAGTGCGATTACAGGCACAAGGGAAAAAAGAGTTGTTCTCTCTTCAGGTCTCCCTTCCAGGGTCCCGATTTGTTTATTTTTGTCTTGGTGTTTATCTTTCCAAAATACTGCCCTGCTGTGGGTTGGTGACAGTGACACAGATCAGGCTGCGCTGGTGGCACCGGGACGTGAGCACTTGGAACGGTTGGGAAGGCAGGTTCCTCATGGCCGGTGCCGCAGGCAGCACTAGAGTCGGTGAAGGAAGAAAATCGGCAGAGCTTGGGCTGCCCATGGCCGATGGGGCAAGGTGGAGAGGAGAGGATCGTTCTCCATCTCCAGGCTGGGAAGGGAGAGCCGGGTTGCTCTCCTGCCTTTCTGCAGCCATAGCCCAACGCGACGTGTCCGGTTGCAGGGGTTTTGCCTTCTCTCCATAGCCAGACACGCAGGGGCAGAGGCCGCCCCGTCCTCGGCAGCCATCACCCTACTGCTTTGCTAGGACCATGGCCCAAAAGGTGCACTGGAAGCACCAGGTCGGCTGGACTAGCAACAGGGACAGCTGGAGTTTTACATTGCTATTAGATGGGACAAGGGAATGGGTCTGCTCAAAGCCGTCCCGTCACATGATGCTTTGAGCACTCGGCATGGATGCAGCACCAGGGCTCAGCGTACCTCTCCTCTCTCTCTTCCTTTGGCAGGAAGGAAAAATTGCCGCTTTTTAAGTGCCCTTCCCAGCAGGACCAAGGGAGCAGCCGCGCTGGCAGCAAGACAGAGAAGAGGAGCCAGACGAAGCTCAAGGAGCCGACGCTCTCCATGGGATGCTAGGAGAGGAGCGCGGGGCCGCAGCAAAGGAGCACGTCCAGGGTCTGCATCTGATAATGCGTCTCTTTTTCTCCCAGACAAGTATTTCTCAGATAACAAATAGGCCAAGGGGAAAGAGGGAGAGGAAAATTAGCTAGAAATTTTACTATTGATTCTTTTTTATTTATAGATGGTAAATCAATTTCAGGCCTTTCTTGTGGCTCGTCTCGGGGAAAAAAAGAGCGACCCGGTGGATTTACAGAAATCATTGCTGCGGCTGGAAAGCTATTTGTTAAAACAAGGGAGCCTCCGCTTTCCCCGCCTGCCCCTCTCTCTTTCAAGGTGTAATCCATGCGATGAGCAGACGAGGGGCTCCCTGCGGCCCTGCTGCTCCATGCTCGTGTCTGCTTGCAGCGCTGGCTCTGAAGCTTCTGTGCTGATTGCATGTGCTTTAAGAGAGCCTGAGAACAGCGTGCGTGCTCCTTCGTGTGCTGCATCCTTCGCTGCATGGCCAGCTTTTCGCTCTTCTCTCAGGTCACCGGAGGAAAGGGGCCGTAGGAGGAATGTTACTGATGTCACCGGTCACGCTGCAGGCACGAAACGCGCTGCAAGACCAGCCTCATAGGAGGAAACCTTGGTCCTCTGGCCATAGCTGGATGGGGTCCAGATGTACCACTGAGGCAGTGCAAACTAGGGATAAACACCAACAGGGATCAACCATCACGTTGAGTGAGATATTGAGATGCTCAAAGCAAAGGAATTGTGTCACTTCCACGTGAAAGCCCAGGTGTAGCCTTGCCAGCACGGGAAACTTCTGCTCAAGTCACTGTAACTTGGCAGTCTTGTTCCTTGTGTGACTAATAGATCACAGGAGATCTACCCGTGATGTGAGGAGTTGAGCCCCACTGGATAGAGAAGGAAGGGATGAAGACGGACTGAGGGTGAAGAGAAATTTGGGGAATAAGAGTGAATTGGCTTCTCTTAGAGAGGTGGCCCTGAAGCAGCAGCAGCTCCTGAGAGCCTTGTGCTAGTGACAGTGCAGAGTTGGCTGCTCTTCCCTCTTTCTGTGATTAGGAACAGGGCAAAACTCAGCCGGCTTCTCAAGCTGGGCTGTGAGATGAATGTATCCTGGGGAGAAATGAGGCGCTATGAGAAAAATTGAGAATTATAGGCTAAAACGGACCTTCCAGGCAACTTAAATTTATTGTCCCTTGTGGAAATACTCACAAATTTTCCAGCAGTGTAGAACTGCTAAATCCGGGTATGACCAACACTGAAGCAAGCTTTGATCCTAAGAAGAACTGAAAGCAGCTCAGGTTATATTTGTGCTGCTGGAATCCAACGGGCCTCCATATGTTCTCGTGTGTCTTTGAATACCTTTGACTCATTCTCTCCATATCTGTGCCACAAGGGATGGAAGAGAGCTCTGTGCGTGTTCCTGTGAGCTCTTTTCAATACAGGAGAAGCACAAAGCAAGCAGGGTCAAGGATAAGGGATGTGTCCTGTGTTTCAGGGCCTCACACAGGCTTCTGTAGCTCTACCACAACACCTAGGCAGATCTTCTGTGAGCCACTGTCAGGTCATTTCCCTCCCCTTGGCGTTACTGCAATGAGAAGGAATGGACAGGTACAAGACAGAGCCAAAATTTGTGCTTGCGTCCCTCTGAAAAAGGACAAGCTTCTGGGGAATCTGACAGAATTTGAGCTAATTGCACCCATGTGTTATCTAGTCATTAGCTGGGCTTTCGTTAGTTGGGTATTTGCTCTCTAATAAGGAAAACTTGGTTGAAAAAGGAAGAGATGTCCCACTTAAAGTGATTTAAAGCACCTAACAAACTTGATGTTGCCAGAGCTTCAAGGTGAGGGGTTAAACTGTGTGTGTTTTTATGGAGAATGAAATGCCTTGAGATGATGAATTCCAAGGCATCCAAAAGACACAGTGCTGGTTTGCTGTCTCCAAATGCAAAGTAATGAACAGCAGTGACAGTGTGATAATTAAAATGACCTCTTGGAGATATGGATTAGAAGGTATGCGGAAGGGGGATAACTTCTCCTTTGAATTAATCTAATGTTAATTTATGGCCATCATTGGGTTTTATAGGGCTTTAGTGGCAGACTTGCAAAGTTGGTTTGCTGGGAGAATGTATTTTTAATATATATATTCTTTGTGGAGGGGAGAAAAAAAACATGCAGAATTCTATATTTATTTCTGAATGGCTTTAAATATATATATTTATATATGCATATATAGAGAAAGAATTTCAGGCATTTGCTTAGTTCCTATGAGTTTAGCCAGTAATATGTATGAATAAAATGATAAAAGCAGCTGTGTGTTGTCTCAGTTTCTTTGCTTTCCTCCAAAAGGCTCCCAAAGTCACTTTGTAAACCGGGAAGCGGACAAGTGGGTTCTGGGGAGTCCTGCTGTCTGTTCTCAGAGGCTTCCTCTGTCGTCCAACTCGTCGAGTCAGCCTTTTAGCTTAGAGGTAATAACTGGATCTTCCTGGAAATCAGTGTCTCGGTTTCTCACTGTCTCCTACCACCCACACCCTGCCCCTCTGCCTACATTTTCCAAGTCTTAGTATAGGCCTAATGTGACTAAAACAAGGTTCCTTCCCTCTGCAAGAGCTGCTTCGCTTGTGCTGAGCTCTCAGGATGGAGGGGACAGCTTGCAGGCAGTTACCCATATGGGAAACGATGACATCCCATTTGTCAGCTCCCATGTCGACAACCCTCTTCCCATCCTCTCCACCTGCCTAGCAATCCCATAACTTGCAAACAGAAGGTTACGTGCCAGGAGCACCTGCCTTTTCATCAGCCGGGCAGCCTGACTGTACTCCCCTGCGCTCCCCATTCTCATTCCAGTCTGTGATGTTCAAACTCTCTGCTCTTGTTTTCCATTTCCTTCCTGACCACACTTGTCTCCTGCACCTTCTAGTGCACTAACAGCCACAGCTGCTGCTCCTCATCTTTCCCCCCTAAAATCCCTATCATGTTCCATGTGAACCCCATAGAGTGAATCTGTGGTGTTTCCTTTGGAGACTGACCTCTGCTTTTGTGGTTCAGCAATAAGCTGGGTGTCTTGAAGGTTCTCCCAAGTAGCTGGGATGGGAGACTTTCCTTGTCACCTCGCAGCCAGCTCGCATGATGGGCGCTCCCCATTGCCTCCCTCACCTTGTAAATGCCTGGGGTGACTCGTGAGAGCTGAAAATGTGAAGCTTCTTGCTGCACGTCTCTGCTTCATTTTCCTCCATCTGAGGAGACAGTTTCTGCTTTCCAGGCTACTTCTGGGCTGCTGTGGTTTGAGTCGCTTCTTCCAGAGAAGGTGAGCTGTGTTTCAGACATAGGCATTGCAAACTGTGTGCTCGACTCTTGCCTACCTCCTCACTTGACAGCGTGTCAGGTCACAGAATCCCAGAATGGTTGAGGTTGGAAGGGACCTCTAGAGACCACCTAGTCCAATCCCCTACTCCAACAGGGATACCTAGAACACAGAGCACAGGGCGGCATCCAGAAGGGTTTTGAATACCTCCAAATCGCTCTTTACCTTCACCTTACTCCTCCTCAGTAGATGCTCAGGGGAATACGTGGCAAGATCACACGGCAAGATCACTTACAGTTTGACTTTCTGTGCCTTCTACATATCAAAATACCGCTTAAGAAGACAAAGGTTATGAATACCTAAAACAATTTAAACATAATGGAAAAAAAAAAAAAAAGAAAAACAGCAGTACTTAGGAGTGGGCCTAAACGCTTTGTTTATCTCTGAGATAAACTGATGGAATTGCATAAATTGATGGAATGAGAGAGCTGAATAGGGAAAAATGCACTGAAAAGCACTGGGAGGAGAACAAGAGTGAATAAACAGGGAGGCGAAGGCATCAGAGTAGGGCCCTGATCACAGGGAAAACCATGTTTAGACAGACCCTCAGGACAGACATCTGGATGGTATCGACAGAAAGGGCCTTGCTACAAAGCAGTGAGAGCTACAACTCTCAAATATTGCAGGAGATGTTCGAAAAAATGACCATGTTTTCCTTCCGATTGCATAATTCACAATAATTATACCTCCTTTCATGAGTATTTTATAAAAATATTGAAAAAGTTTTGGAGAAATGTAAAGCAAATTAAGGACATTTCTTTGTAAATATCTCCGAGATTCTGATAATTTCATCACTCCTAATGTCCCTTTTTAACCTCCCTATAGCCCTCCAGCCTACTCCCCCTGTTACCCTCAGAGCTACTCCCCTTATCTACCCTTGGGCCTACTTCTCATTTTTACCCTCAGGTAAGGGGATGCCATGAATTTCAAAAAGCTGATATGGAGCCCCAAACCAGGCACTTGAATTGGCAGAAATGCAGGTTTTTACCCAGCACGGGAATAGGGCTCTTCCTGGGGGAAGGTGGGACCCTGCTGCAATGCCCCGTTCCCACTCCATGCTTGGGGAGCTGGAGGGCCCTGCCCGGGACAAGTAACAGCAAATTTACCTTGCTTCGAACCGGAGCTGAGTCATGAATATTAAAATGCTGAAATTAACTTGTTTTCTGTTCATTCTGCTCTCCTGACAAGAAAATCCTGCCACAAACCCTCACACAGGCAGACTGACTGCGTAGAATCGGACCCTCGCTGTGAGGGGATTATATATTCTGATTCGGGCTGCGTTTGCAATTATTTTCTCTGCCACACCAAAGACCTTTACTGCAGAGCTGCAAACCAGTTATAGGAACATGAAATGCTTTGACTTCTTCACTAGGGAAACATTAATCCAATCACAGGTTATGTCCATTACAGACTATGGCAATATTGTATACAGGAATTCCCGGGAGAGGGTTCTACAAAAATTGGAATCTCTCTATAACCATGTTATGAGATTTACTGGTGTGGATAAAATGGGCAGAGTTAAAATTACCAGGCTGGCTATCTCTAAAAGACAGGTGAAGTCTGCTGGCTATCATTGCTTCATAATATTACAAATGGAAAAGCCCTGAAGTAATTGAATAACACATCTGCTGAAAAATCCTTGTGAACTGCTATAACCTAGAGACAGGCTGCAAAGAAACAATGTATATACAGCACCACGTTAAAAGGAAAAAAAGATTTTTCTTACCTGGTGCTCGAAGATACCACAAATGTAGATACAATTTCCCTCAGCCTCCTGTACTATATGCGTGGGCTTTACATATATATGTGTGTCTGTCTGTCTATCTCTTTTCATAGAGTTAAAATAGTTTTCTCAGCAGCCCAAACATGGCATTGGGTGATAATGATCCATTAAAAGTGTTGTGTTTCCATTGGAATGCTACAAACATTGGATGTGGCTGGGTTTTTCGTGTGTTCCTCTATAGTCTCTCTGTGCTTGCACAGGAAGATCTCAAAGCCTCCCTAGCACCGAGACCCTAGCCCATCTCGTTACTCATGTTCGTCCCCATCTGCTAGTCCCGAGCTGCAACCCAAGGGCAGTGGATGCGGCTGGGGCGGCAGTCGGGGCTGTCACGGCGAGTTAACGCGGGCGGCTCGGATCTATCTATCGCCTCGTGCAGACGCGGATCGCGCGGAGGACGCGCGTTGGAGAGAGCAAGGACACGGGTGACAAAATGTCCAAGGCGCAGCCCCCGCTTTCCATGAAACTGTTGGTTAGAGGAGTTCTTTGTCGTTGGAAAAATTCTTAAAAATCCAAATCTACAAAATAAAAATAATAAAAAAAAAACCCCGCTTTTCCAGCAATGCACGAAATTTACAGTTTGGAAGCAGTGTCAACAGAAACCATCCAAATTAATCTAAACAGCAGTACCAGCAGCCTGGATAAACTAGGGAAGATTTTCTTACCAGCTAGGGTTTGGAAGAAAAATAAAGTGCTGGAGCCAGCTCTACCGCTGGGGAAGAAATCTTTCTTGCAGTCAGAAGGGAGCCAATGTCCTACTGTGATCCTCTGTTACATATGTAAAGTTGTACTGAGCACAAAGAGTCCCCTGTTCATTTTGCACATTTAGGGCTGTTAAACCTGGTATTTTCAGCCAAAGCAGCCTAAACAAATGCTAAGTATTTGTATGCATTTCCCTTTGGTGCTAGGTGAAGGTGGGGGATTTTTTTTTGTTTTTGCTACCTGTGTGTACCACTGAGATAACTGGAGATTGTTCCAGAGCATTTATGCTCTATTTTAAGGAGGGATGAAGAAATTCCTATTGGTTGCTTTTTTTTGAACCTTTTTTTTTCTTTTTTTTTTTTATGCCCACAATGTTTCCAACTTGGGTGATGCATTTGTCACATGCCCCTTTATTGAACCACACTGCAATAAATGCGTAAGCCGCTTGCTCCCATTTGCACTGCTCAACGCAGACTTCAGTTCTGTAGGGAGATCTGAAGTTCTTTATGAGAAAGTTATTTTCTGGTAAATCCATGTGATTCTTAGCACCTTTCTTCCTTTCCTTCCCAAGGGAATTTCCTTTCCCTTGCGATTGGTCATGTTCACAAGCAATCTGAGCACCTGGTAGACTGGTCCTGAGTCTGCTTCCATGAAGGAGAAAATAGAAATAGGAGGAAGAGAAGGAGAGAATAAAAAAATGGGGAATCACAATTTAACTTTAGCTCTGGACGCTATGTAGAACATAGGGGTAATCGGTAGCAACGGGTGGCTCTTAGCTTGCAGTTCACCACTAAGGGAGGGTGAAACTTTTGGTCCCTTCAGGCTGGGAAGAGTTTGGTTGTCAATCTAAACAGAGTGTTTGAAATGTTGGAAATTTCGAATGCAACTCTCTGGAATTCTATGCATCTGATGCTGCAATCCTGAGCATAAGGTAGGGAATATTTCTTTGTGTTTCATATGCACCACTCAAAACTTCCAGGTAATTCTATCTCAAAATAGTTTGCTTCATACAGCAATGTACATTGCTCCTTATGAGGAAGTCGCTTTTTCTTATATGGTGGCCCAAGACCGAGGCAGCTGGAGTGAACTGAAGGACAGAAGTGGGTGACAGAGCAGCCAAGGGACATGAAGGGAAGGAGACTCCGTGGTGTAGAGCACGGCAGCGAGCTGGGTGACACGATGGGCTCTTGGCTAAATATTCACAGTCTCGTGAAATGCTCCCAGGCCAGTGTTGGCAGACAGTAAGTGGTAATTAATAATGGCTGTGAAACGGAGGCCTGTCATTCCTCTGCATCTCGTCCTCTGCATTTCGGTCATCTGGTGACCGAAATGGCTGTAAGCATCATAGTCCCAGTGCTATTTGATAGTTCCCTGTCCCCAGTACGAGTGGTGAACCTGTGGGATGGCAGGGATTGATTGAGATGAACATCATGAGAGGACCCCCCCTTTCTTGGAGTTCTCTGTGTTTCTCCCTGCTGGGCAGATGGGAGACATCGAGAAGACGTTGACCAGGGATGCTTGGCACCACTAACCCTTGTTATTGCCCGTCACAGACCTAAACAAACCAAATATAAGCACCAAACAGAACAGTCTGTGGCATAATCACAAATGGCAGCCTGGCATAAATCACATAGACTGAGCACCCACGGAGGCCCAGGGCTGCTAACAGTGTGTCGGCTCCATCTCAATCCGGACGGGGCCGGTTCTGGGGTTAGAAAAGCAATTTTGTCCAAACCCAGGCTCCAGGGCTAATCATTCATCAGCACAACTCCATTGATGTTGGTGCAGAATAGCAGAAAAGAATCTATCCCCGTGTACTTCTAAATCATCAAGCTAATAAGTACCCTGGATGATAAGATGTAATCTTTTAAATGCAGTATGGATTTCCTCCCCTGAATTATGCATGATAACATCTTTAGGCATGAGCTTTATTTTTTCCGAAGGAGCTGTCTGGTGGTGGTGGTGGAGGTAATGACTGTTTCACAATCATGCAGGCAGGCCCGGGAAGGCTCCCTACGGCTCCGCAGTCTCTGCCAGCACCCCAGAAGCTCCGGGCCCTGCGACGGTACCAGAGCATCTCCAAGAGAC
Organism: Crypturellus tataupa; assembly: GCA_034781795.1. Classification (NCBI taxonomy): domain Eukaryota; kingdom Metazoa; phylum Chordata; class Aves; order Tinamiformes; family Tinamidae; genus Crypturellus; species Crypturellus tataupa. The sequence goes on from JAWLRI010000763.1 coordinate 4,366,796, forward strand.
GAGAGGCCGGTAGCCCCATGGTTCAGCCAGCCGATCTATGATTCTATGATTCTATGATCCCGGCTCCCCAGCAGGTACAAGAAGACTTCCCTGGGGGAGAAACCCATGGGAGAAAAGGGAATTAGTGTCTGGGCTCTCCAAGTTCAGGGAACAAATCCAGGCACATGCAGGGAGCTGAGGGGTATAGAGGGGCACACATTAGATGTTCCCCGCTTTTCACACCCAGCTGTGATTCTCATACTGGGGAGCCTGCAGCAAATCCTGTTAGAATATTGTTCTCTAGCTCTTACTGCATTGGTCTGCGATGTCTTGGCAAAGGTTTGTAGTTCACCAACGCCTGCCATCAGCTAAGGGAACTGGGACGGGCAGAAGACAAGTGATTTGTTTAAGGACATTCAGGAAGCTAGAGGCAGCGGGACCAAATTTCCTGGATCTCGCCTCCCATTCCCGGACCAGCACTGCAACTCCTACACGACTGATACATGAGAGAGGCGCCTGGCGCATCCAGTACACAGAGATACCAGAGGCTGAAAGGGCTGGATGAAAGGGCTGGATCCTTTGTCCATGGACCAGCCCTGAACTATAAATCACAGCAGATGAGAAAAGCTTTGCCAGGGACACAATGGAGCAGCTCTGCTCTGCAGAGCCACAAACAAGCAAGCTGGTATTTAAAAAAAAGGTGTATTTGCACCCGGGAAACAGAACCTAGTATCTGCCAATGCTTCAAACCACAGGTCTGCGGGGTTTTTGTTTGTTTTGTTTTGTCTTAATTTTTATTTTTTGATGATGATCCTACTGCAGGTCTCATTTGGCTGAGTTGCAACACTTTGCACCAGATACATATTCTTGATTAACAGTATGGTTATTATTAATTCTCACGATGCAAAAACTCCTTAACTAAAACCTGCTCTGCTGAGATTTGCCCTCAGTGGTTTATTTTCTTCTATTGACAGGAAGTACAGTTATGAAGAAATATGGGAGTTCTGATTCTCTCATGAATATTGAAAATCAGACAGAAAAAACAGCTGTACACGCATGTACTTGCACAGCCCCTCACTGTAAGCATTTGCTTAAATCCCAGGTCCTGATAAATAGGAATGATCTGCTTCTTACTCTTGTGGCGCGCTGGGTAAACACACGAGCTGTGTTTGCATGGAGCAGAGGAAGCAGCAATGGCCATTTATGGTCAATTAATCACAGCCGAGTATTCTTTATTTCCTATTTATGGGTGATACAGCGGGCTGAATTTTAATCAGCTCTCACTAGCTTTGCTGGGTTTTCATATTCCTGTTTTCAGCAGTTAGCACTTAGAGATAACAAAAAAAAGGAAACGAGTGGAACAAATATGGATTGGGATAACTCTTGGGTTTGCGTGAAGACTGTGCCTGCTGCCCTGAGAGAAGGAACAGTTTGATATGGGCTTCTGTGCAGGTAACCTGGAAGTATATGCAGTTAATGATAATATTTAGCATATATAACAATCTGTAACACAGTGAAACTAAAACCAGTTTCTGAACATGACTTTCCACTCTCTACCTAATACAGTCGTTCAAGTCAATGCAAAATAATTTGGGGTAAACTACTGGAGTTTGGGTTGGATCAAACAGTGGAGCAAAATGGGTTGAGTTGGGTTGGATTAAACAGTGAAGCAAAAGGTTACTGCTAGCATGCAAGGAAAATCTGTATTTGGTGACGCTTTACAGCCCCTTTGGCCAGTCAAACGGGACAGTCATGGGCAAAAGGCAGAGGAAGGCTCCAGCCTTGTGTCAACTCGATGACTCCTGTGAGAGCAGGAACCTTTGCAGACGAACGTGGAGATTTAATATCACATTTTATGGACTTGTTAGCTAGTGCAGTTGTCTTAATAGTAAAAAATGGGAGCACCCCTTGCCTGGAGAGGGGAGAGAGCCCCTCTGGACTAGGCTGGACCTGGGGCTGTGGCAGGAGGTTGGCGCAGCTGTAGCTGCAAAGACTTTCGGAGGGTTGTGAGGCTTCAGGTCTGACTGCTTCCATAGAGCTTAGCAGGGTTCACTTAAAACAGGAGTTTATTGCAGGAATGGCTCTTTCATTCTTCATTTGTTTTGCAACATAAAATTCCATTATGTCCAGAGATAACATGCTCTTCAGCAGACACAATCTTGCATCCTTTTCTTTAAGACGTAGGAAGAATAATAATTAAGAAAACCCTTACATCTTCGCCTTGAATGATGCTCAGTTTGACCTTTCAGGTACTAAAGTAGAATTAAGATAAAAATCATGCACTGTATCCTGACCTCAGCTACACTGTGGTACATGTGAATTTGGAGTCAGACCACTAAAGTAATTAGAATTGATTGGGACTAAGGCTGGGCCCATGGTTTTGATATTTCTGGCATTTATAGTGAGGCCAGTGGGTGAGATCCCTTATATCACCCGACACCTGGCCTGTCCATGCTGCATACAATGTATTTATTACATGTGCTGCTGATCACTCAGCAGGTGATTAAAACGGAGAACATTTTAAAAGTCAAATTACCATTTCATATCACATAATTTCGGAAGGGTGGCTAGTTTGCTCTGGATGATTTAGATGCCTAACTCAATCAGTGAGTATAAGACATCTAAATGCCTTTGGAAAAAAATGTAGCCCCTAATCTTTAAATTTCATCTTTAATTTTGGAGAGAAATTGGTGCTTAGAAAATACAGCTCAGGAAGGGCAAAGGGAGAAGAGACCAGTGAGTAAAGCCGAGATCTCGCTGAGCCAGGGATGATCATCAGAGGAAGAAGAGATGGGAAATTAGCAAGTGGCTCAGGTTGGCTCGCTCGCAGGAATACATCAACAAAATTGATGCAGGGGGATGACGCCATCCAGCCCTTAAAAAAAGTGGAGTCCTTTAAAATGAGGGCCCCTGGGTGATGGATTCCTTTCCAGGCATTAAGACTCTGGCAGCCCAACCAAAGTACAAGATCAAGAAGGTAAATTTGAAGGAGTTACTTTATTACAGATAACGCTGCCTTTTCCAGATAGCCACGCTTCAGTTAAACCCACCGAACCAAACTTCACGTTACAATTCAGTCGGGAAAAGTAGTTTGCCCTAAGATATGATACAGGACAAGCAAAATTAATAATTTTGAGACCTATCATCATAGGAAGAATGATTTTTTTCTTTTTATCAGGAGTCTTCTACATTTAGATTCTCCTCCTGGGCTACTATTTAAAGCAAAACTTTGTTTGTCCTGCTTTTCATCATACTCTAGCATAAAGTTTCCATGCTCTAGTATAAAGACATATTTTGGAGAAAAAAAAAAAGAAGCCTCATGTTTTTTCTGCATCCAGTTGCCCAAGCAGAGAGGAGACAGTTCACTTCTAGGGCTCTTATGACCAATGGGAAGAACGTAAGTGATCTTCTTAAAATGGGAATTTGACCTAAAAAGTGTTTGGGGGAGAATGATGCCCTAAGAGATTTGGATCCTTATGTCCAAGTCCTCCTGAGTCTGCAGAATCCCACTCTGGAATTACCCACTGGCTTCAGATTGTCCTTTGGGTTGAGATGGGGAGGCCTCTACAGGGGTTAATAAAAGATCTCTGGCTTCAGAGCTGCCAATATTTCAGCACTGGAGCATTGTGACAAATAAAACAGGGGGTTTACACAGCAAAGACTGCTGTGTAAGTATAGAGAAGAAGATAATAAAGGGTTTCCTCCTGGACACACAAACCCCGTGGGCGTTTCTCAGGGTGTTACTCCACAGCCCCATTTGAGGAGAGGAGAACAAGCCCAGTGTGGGTGGCTGTTTGCATCAGAGCACACACGGGTGTGCATGGGCACTACTGTTTTACTGAAAGATTTCTGTTGATTTCCCAGCATGAGCATAAATGAAGTCTGTTCTTTGCTACACCTGGACGATGTGAATAGCATGGAGATGAAGAGCTACTTGTTCGAGTTCTTATTTAGCTCTTAGGTAGTATGTTGTAACTAACTAAGCTGCCTTCAGATTTTTGGATGTCTTTTTATTATTATTATTATTATTATTATTACTAATGTCTTAATTATTTTATTAGGAGCTGGCCTTTCAGATCCTGCATGCAACTTTGGAAATCTCATTTGTGGCAGAAACACCATGCAGATTTGCGGCCCTTTGATCCCTACCACGGGCCTTGTCTACAGCTGGGCAGACTGAATAGGACTCAAAGGACTGGTGCAGATGATACAACACTGAGTATCTTCCAAGCTCAGTGACCACAACACAACACATATAGGAATGGCAGCAAGGATCCTGCTTGCAGAACGTGCCCAGGCCAACTCCTGTGTCAATCTTGTTACACAAAAGTATCACCCAGTTGCTCATGCTACCACATGGCTTCTAGAAAGAAAAATAAAGCAACCATTTCAGCTTCAAGGATTTGACCACGCAAGATGCTAAGCAAGCTCACATAATTCTTAATATGTAATCAAAGTATGTATTCAATTTAAATGCATAATTATTTGCTTGGCCTGAACATAGATAGGTCAACAAGGATGGTTGAGGCAGCCACTAAAACACTAGTCTGAGTCTAGAGGATACTGGTTTTAATTGCCTTCCCTGTGACTTCTAACCCAAATCTTATTTCAGTTTCTCATCTGAACCAACAACATCAGGCTTAAATCACTTCCAAAGACATGGAAACCAGTGGAGTGTGGACGACAATTTCAACAACAGCCCAAGCCAGAAAATCTGTAAAGATGTAGTTCTCATCTTTGGCAAGCATTTTCCGTATGAGAAAACAAGACGGCAATATCACTCATTCATCTATGTCCGCATCTCAGTTGAAAAGAAATTAGAAAGGATTCTCTTGTCAGTCCGTTGTTTATTTTGTCCTACATAAGGTCTTTGTAAGTCACGTCTGTATGTGTGGTCCCTAAGCCCCAACAGTTGAAAGGAAAACTGTTCCCAGAGCACTTTTTGGAAGCAGCCAACTTGCATCTTTAGATTGATGCTCATTTTTATTTTCCGATCATAGCTAATTGAAAGAAATTAATAGAAACATAGCCAGATCCAAAAATGTATTAGAAAAGCAGCATTGTAGTTTAATTATGCCACTATGTTGTGTATGACACAAAGCCCACTGAAATCTGAATACTTGATGATCTCTGGAATTTGACTGAGAGCTCTTTGGCCTCAGGGAGAAACTTGACAATTACTAATCTACATATGCTGACAATCTCTACATATCAGGGGCCCCGTGAGGGTCTTTAATAGCTCTGTAAACTTCAAACTAGAGTGTTCTTCAGCAGGAAAAAACAAGATGCAGTATTCAAGCTAAAAAAGAGTGGTAGTTGACATGTTTATTAGGTATCTCTAGCCCCCAAAGGATTGCAAGGTGGAAGGTTCTCTGCGTAGAAGTTACAAATGCAGCAGCAGATTTATTCAAGTCAGAACAATTATGTGTGGATGCTCAGGTGCAACTAAGGCGTGATGAATCTAGGAAAACATTCTGCAAAAGCATTTCTGCAATTCTGACACGTTTTTTCTGTTCTCTCACTTTAGCAGACCTTTTTGCCACATTTGCTTTATTTTTATGACCCCAGACACAAAATGCCTACACAATTCAAGTGAAAGAGGGCAGTGGGTTTTATAAGACACCCACCTGGGCTTTCTCAGGAGCAAAATCTGCAGCATTTGCTTTACTGTTGTATAACTGTAGGCAGTGGGTTTTGTCCATGTATCTCTTAAGGAAGGGACTTCTGACCTCCAAGATATCTTTATTATGGAACTTGAATTTATGCTACAAGTTTTAGTAGGCCAGGTTCAGACTGTAACTGTAGGAGAACTAATAGTTGCATATTCCTTCCCCTTAATTTACAGCCTGACACAAGCTGATGAGTAAGGTTATTTTTGTCTTATGGACAATGCAGAAGGTTATTCCAGCTCATTCTCCTGTTGCTGAATTGACTTGGTGACGTCAGCTTTGATCCTCGCCTTAAGCATTGCCAGCTTAATCTCCAAGCAAACTTTGATTGCTTCATTTATCACTTTACCTCTCTGTATTTCAGGAGTGTCTGGAGTACCCCTACCATGAGAGTTCATCACTGGCCACAACGTACAGAGACAAAAATAACATTGCAACTGTGTTCAGTCTGAATTTGAAGACAAGGAGAGAGCACAGCGATAGTACAAAAACAGGAAAGGTAACTGGGAGATGATGCTAAGGATCAAAAAACAGTGGCTACAGCGCACATTTCAAGTACAGTTTTTAAGAGCTCTGAGAGAGAGGTCGCTGTTTAACAGTGGAGGCAGCAAAAAAAGAATTTGCTCCCAGCTATAGAGTTCATGGGAGATATTTGCTTAAACTGCTGGTGAAAGACACGCGGCTGAGACATAGGAAGTTCTGCTGGTGGCTGGGACGGTGGGAGCCTCAGGGACAGAGATGGGGCAGGGACATGGCAAGAGCACCACCACCCGACACTGACCATCAGGAGAACCACCCGGCCATGCATCGCGGTGCGTCGGGAAATAACCGAAGGGACAAACCTAGAAACTTCCAGTTCCATTCTGGACCCTACTGCCACAGCCCAAACCTTGAATCTGAGTGGCGAGGAGTGCTGTAGCAGCAACATGTTAAGCAACCTTAACTCCAGTGAGCAATGGCACCACTGCAACATTTGTTTATTAGCAAAATGCATCTGATCTCAAAGGCCTGCATGACAAGTTCATTACATATCAATTTAATTAGCTGATTTACATTTAATTTACATTTCAATTAATGTCTTTAGCAACAAAACGTTGCCTTAATAGGGTAATTGCCTGTTAGGCAATATGTAAAAGAATAAATAGTCACATTCTGAGGAAGAATTCCTATTTTCAATTTTTTATTACCATAAATAACCTAAATAATTATTGCTCTTAAGGGGCCACGTCCCAGTTCCCTTCTGGGCCTAATTATAAAGACTTAGTACCTCATTAAGCAAAATGGTTTCCGAGTCACAGAAAAGCATTACTCTAATCGTGACTCATTAGTTTCAACAAAAGAGGGGAAAACTGCAAAAGTCGGCACATTTAGCCATATTATTCTTGTGGTTCATAAGCAGCAGCACATTTGAGAAGTAGCTGTTACAGCTGTGTAGGCGTTTCCATCATGAAGCCCAATTTTCAGAAGTTTTTTTTTTTTTTTTTTTAATCCTGTAACTTTGATCCCTCAAAGGAGCATCATGTCAGGCTGGAAAACCTGGCATGTGCATCCTTGGCAAAGGGCAAGAAGCTTGAGCAAACTTCCAATCTTCTATTCCCTGAGAATTTATCATCTTTTCCCTATGCAGCCAAAGGTATCATAGATTGGCTTGGGGCTTTAACAGGGGCTCTGTCATCTTCTACCACGTCAGGTTGTTTTCAGTATCAGTGCACAGAAAAGATTCTGACATTAGCACTTGCTCGAACTCAGTGACTCTACTAAAAATTTAGTGGACCTGCTTATAGCTTGAGAGCAAGATTTGACTTAAAGCTTGGCTGTGACCAGAGCACTCTTACTTTGGACCCAAACCACTGCAACAATGTGATGGAAAACGCTGATCTCATATAAGCTCACTCTGTTGATTTATGTTAGTACAAAAGATGTGGAGGGTTCCACGTGCTGCTGGCAGGCTTTAAGGCAGATTAGGCACTGACCCTCTGTGCCTCTAACATTACAGGTGTTGTCTGGCCAGTAGCCAATGCAAAGCCAATTTTCACAAAGTAGTTTGAGATGTAATTAGAGATGGACCTAAGATGAAACCCACATCTCAGCAGTTTTAGATAGCTGGTAAATTTTCATCTGGATTTCACAAACTTCATGGCTGGCCTTTATCTTTGTGAGACTATATAAAGTATCAAACATTTTCGAGGATGATCAGATCGCTGTCATATGAGCTTATTTCAGGCTTGAAGGTAACAGCCTCCAGGTGCTATAAAAATATTTAAGTGTCATTTCTGTGCAAAATCCTGACCACATAATGCTTTTGGGGAAGGTAGCAAGAAGGCCGTGCAATAAGATCCACTGATAGGTACCCGTTCTCCCCTGAACATCATCATCCTGCATTTGTGCTGCCGGGAAGACAACAGCACAGGTTGAGCAAGCTTTAGGATAGGCTTCCCACACACAAGCCAAGCCACCGCAGCTGTGTCTGTCAACTTTAACACATAAAACAGACATAATTCCTGCGCCTGGTGCTCTGGCTGATCTGTTGTGCATGTCTCAGCTTCGCCTGGATCATGTTTGCTCTGCAGTAGATCCAACAGTGCAGAGACAGGGCTCATGACTGAACTATGGCCTTGACTGCATCTGCTTAAAAGGGTGTTATGTAAGCAAAGGAAAAAAAGGATCTGTTTAAGCAAATGATAAATTTGTAATATTCCAGGAAGATATAGTGCTTTTAGAAGCTACCAGGCAGCTTGTAAGAACAGAGAACTTTTTTCTCCTTTTTTTTTTTTTTAATAAGTAACTAAAGTGTTCCTGTCCTCATTTTATGGGTAAAGTGGCAGCACAGAAATATTAAGTGATGCTTCATATCTCAGAGCTGCAAAGGGAACCTCTACCCTTACAATCCAGTCATCCTGCTCTGAAGTCTGCTGAAGTCAACAGTGGCTCTAGTGGATTTTGGAACTAATCTTCAACCCCAAAGTTGAAGGCAACTGAAGGCTGTTCTGCAAATACTGCAAAATACTATGCCAAATTCTTACTTGGTGTAATTCAGCCAAATCCAGAGGTTATTCTTTTGGACTGAGTGTCCAGGTAAATTTATTACCAATGATGGGGCACACTCTAGTTCCTTAGTGCTCTGTTTTTACTATAGTAGGGTACTATATGTGTATATCATCAGGATAGTGAAAAATAAATCAGGTAGGAGTCACTTTTTTCTTATTACTAAATGCATCCTTTCACTCGGGTAAGGAACGTGGTAGTGTTCTTATAGAGAGATGGGGAGACAAGAGGACAAGCTCCCACTTCCCCAAAAATGTCTTCTTACCTTAAGAAGGTAATTTTTTAGGTCCCAGATGCATCTCCCAGTGTTATGCATTTTATTTTTGCTCCTATATTGGATTCTGTAATTCTCTCCTGAGCCTTTTTTTTTAACAGCTCTTTTAAAACCTTCCCTACTTTTCTGTGTCTGTGATTAACACTAATCCACACTCCCTTCCTCTTCCTACAGCTTCTTATATTCTTCCCTTGCTGCAGCCTGCAAGAATTCTAATTGGCGCCTGCACTTCTTTTGGGTTTCTGCTTTTTTTCTCTTCCTGCTCCATTTTCTCTCTGTTCCTATATGAGCTGCTATATGCCACCCTGTTACACTTTCTAGCCCAGATCTGCCTAGTACTGTAAAGGATTTGATGATTTTCTTTAGGATGGAATCTAATAATAGCCACAATCCTGCCCCTTTATAAATCTTCCTTACAATGAAAAGAAAATGTTCTGCCCTCCAGAGTGAATTCTATTGAAACCCAAAAGTTCTTGTTTCAAAAAAAAAAAAATGGATCGGATAAATTTTAAAGGATTAATGCTCTAATTTATGGGGAATTTGAGCATAGATCTCAGAGCTCCCTATTACACACAGTGACTTCACCTATTGTTTAAAGAAAGTGTTACAGTATTTTGCTCTAATGGAACAACAAACGACAATTCATAACAGGAAAACAAGTCAGCCAGAAGATCCCTCTTGTTCTCCAGGGACTTCATTGTCAATCGCATAACAGGGAAGATGCTGAAATACTGCTACTTCCATGGGCAGAGCAACAACATTCCTGACACACTTGCAAGAGAGATTTCTGAAAAACAAGTGACTAGGTGCCACCTGAGCTGGATGAGGCCAGAAGAAGCCAAAGCCTACAACGATAATGGGACATGATGGATTTTGAGCTTTCACCATCATTTCAGATGGCCTGTGCCAAAACTGTGATTTCTTAACCCTCCAGTTCAGCTGTTGTCTCAGCCTGGCTTCCTGAGGGGGAAGTTTCTCCTGTTTTTTTTTTCTTCTTTTCTGGGATGGTAACGAAGCTCCGCACAGGATTCAGTGGCCCAGAAACTGCAGGAATGCGACTCGTGTGGAGGACTCGCCAAGAGCGTTTATTTCACTGATAAGGTAAAATGTGATCATTAAATAAAAGAGCATGAGGACTGCTTCTCTATAGCTCAGAACGAAGAGACTAAAACACCTGACCATGGGACAAGGCTGGAGTGTGAATGGTAACGCACAGTACAGGGCTCTCAGCTTCTTTCGTTGGCTTTAGCAGCTCTGATACTTTGGCACCAATTTTTACCTCGCAATAGGATAAAAAGAGGTGTAGACACTTATGTCAAGAATAGGCATTTTCTCAACTGAAGGACCAAAATCTTTGTCTCTAAGGGCAGAAGAAAGAAAGTGAACTTGACGAGAGAAGTTGGTATTTTCTACTTCCTCCATGGCCGTCATCTTGAGTTGCTTTGCCACCCCAACAATATCCTTTTCTTTGCTTTTCAAGTACAAAGTGGTACATGCAGAAGGAATAAAACGCTCTAATTTATTCTACAAAAGTGTTCATCAAGTGAGAGACGGGACTCTGGGAAAAGATTAAGAGCTTACATTTTTCATTTGACTTATTTCACATAAAATTTCATAGAGGATAAAATGATGGGAGGCAAAGAAGCAATGATATTTCTGTTTTATCTCTGTCTAAGGACCATAAATCTTTCTGAAGTATCATTAATTATAGCAGCGCCATTCACAACGCTATTGTTAAGGGTCTATCAGCAGTCCCATTATAAACCCCCATTTTCAGGGGTTTAAAACTTGGTTGGAAGAATTTTGTTTCAGGCAAATACTTCACTTGTGCAATGTCTCCATCAAAGATAATTTAAAAAAAAATGTAAAACACAAAGAAAAGTATTACCTCATTTGAATTGATTAAGGGAAAGCGCAGAAACTTTTTTAGGAGTAGAAATCTAATGCTGCATTGGCTGATTGTATATGTACCATTTGTGAATTCGTAAGACCAGCTTCATAGAAATTATCTCTGAGATGAATTTAGATCATTCCTTTACAAGGCGAGTTTCCAATTAGTACAACTAATTCAAGATCCGGAACATTCCTCTAGTGGCTCTGATCAAATCAGATTTGATTTCTTCTTCAGGCTGCAGCCAGTCACGAAAGAACTTAGGGGACCCAGAAAATAGCTTAACGTTAAGCAAAACTTCAGGGTCTTTGGGCAGCGTGCCTCGTTCCTATTGCAGGCATGACTTACATCAAGAATCAGTAAAGGTTAATGGTCACGTCCACCAAGGCAAACATCAGCTCAGCAGCAATACTGAAGACCCAGCTATCACGAAATGCTAGAGGTGCACAGTTTATTCCAGACGTGCAGTGGAAATGCTCTTCAGGAGACACTAGGAAGCCCCAAAGGGCTTGGGGAACAAATGTCACTGTGCCTCCTATGGAAGGACACATCCATGTGGCCTTGTGCCCACGGCAGCTTGGAGGAGCATCGTGTGCAGCTGGGAGCCTGGGAGCTCTGCCCAGTGCTGTCCCAGTGCTGCAGCGAAGGGAAGAACAGGATGAGGGTGCGACACTGCATGAAGACGGGATCGACAAAAGCATTAAGGCCTGTGTCCAAAGCAATGTGTATTAATGAATGCAAACTTCCGAGCAACTCTTTCTTCTCGCTTTAAAGTAGAAAGATTTTATGAAAATATATTTTGTGAAGTGTGTACTGACACCCTCAGGTAATCTCCATCCCTATCCTCATCAATAATCTAAAATTCTACCTTCCCCGTTACACTACTGTCTGCAGTAATGTAATTCACTTTGGTCCCCTTAGATCCTATTAGAATCTCTCACATTACAAAATCCTTACAGCTCTGCTCTCCCGCATCCTGGGATTGTTTAGTCTTAACTTCTTCTGGCTGTTTTCCTTGACTACAATTACTTGCACAGGAATTGACTTCTGTGAATTGTACATTTAACCTAGCAGTGAGTGAGAAGATCAAAATAAGTAATGCATGCGGGTATTGTCCTATGGGGTCTGGAAAGTGTGCTGATTCCACTTTGAACACTGCTGAATGTATCTTGTGATAATGAGTTCCACTACCTAAAGTACTTTCTTCTCTCAGTTTTGAAAGTGCTGTTTTTTAATTTCCTTGCATGTGTCCTTTGAAAGGATAAATAGGCACGGGTAAATAGAAGAGTCCATTTATCCATATTATTCAATCCCTTATGCACCTCTTTTGTATTACATCTTACTTTTTTCCTTTCTAAAGTAGAACAGTCTTAATGAATGTTTTGCTTGTTTGTTTTTTTAATATGGAAATCTTTCTGTAGCTCGTAATTTGTTGCTGTTATTTGAGCAGATGTCTTCCTGGAATTCTCCACAGTTATTAATGACAAGGCAACTGTACTCAGTGGTGGTGCTAACTAAAGAGAAGGGTTGGATGCAGAGTTACATAGAGGTCTCCTTTGGCTGCTCCATCAACACTGAGGTCTTAAAGCAGGCTGAAATGGCTCTCTGACAACACTTTTATTGCAGTTGAAAGTGGAAAAATGTGGAAAGTTACTTTATTTCCTTGATTCTTCTTGCCACAATGACTGTGAAATGCTACTCTGCACCCACTGTGATGCTTCTGAAGCTGCAGGAAAAAAACATTCTTGGCTTCCTCCTTAGCAGAAAGTGACAAGTGATTTTAGACTTGCTCTCTGGTCTTCAGTTTTTCCTGGTATAATTCTCCCTAGCCCTTGGTACCTTTAGATTCTGGACTTGGAATATCCACTATTTACAAAAGTGATTCTTCACATATTTCCTACCTTAAGTATTTTACAGTACAATACATTTTTATGCCAACACAATGAAACTCCTCAGGCCTGATGCTCAGGAGCACTGCAGTAACAGGATATAATTCTCATGATAATTATCTTACACCTGTGCAACTTTACGCTTTTGATAGTTACATTTGATTTTCAGTGATAGAAATAAGAGTAGAATTGAGTATTTCGATGGCACAAAGGGTCTTCCATAGCACATATGTGGGAGGGGCTGCAAGACAGAAAAAGATGAAGCTTTTAAATGAAGCAGATTGCAAAACCATTAACATAATGCAAAGCTGTCACCCAGGCTTTTTTATTACATGAAACTAAGTATGTAAGTAGCACTACAAGAAGATTTACTTTTGTAAAAGCAAAGGAATTCAAAAATGAAGAGGTGCTTTCACAGCAGGGAAACTTTATAGCAATTAAAACCTTAGGTCTGCTGAGGAGCACGTGATTTTTGTGCTTTTGGTTATCAGCTTGGCTTATTAGCAAATGGACCTGTGCTGAAAGTCAAGATTTCTCTCCCTTTTTCCCCAAATCCTTCCATCATCGTCCCCCTTTCTGCTGTGCAAATGCAAGACTAAATTATGCACTTTGCTGTAGCCAGAAGGTGCAGGTGGATCTCACCCTGCTGCAGAGAGGGCTGGAGAAGATAAACATCACTGCAGCAGCCTTGATTTACAAGGCCCAGAAGGACCAATTGGCCAAAAGTCCACAGACCGGGGTATGAAAAAGCATCTTTGTGCCGAGTGCATAGTCTATCCACCTCAGACCTCTCAGGGAGAAGAACTGCTGTCTTATCACTCCAGAGAAGCTTCCTGTCCTGCCTTATGCTCATTTTCAAGGATTATAGAGTACTTGGCACTGCACACAGATATTGATTTTTCATTACAAACATGATAACTGTTTTTGATTCCAGCCATCTACCTAGCTTCTGTTCTTGCACGGCTCCTCTTACCATAGCATCTTATCAATGATCTTATTGATCTTTATTAAAGATCTGGATGAGGGGATTGGGTGCACCCTCAGCAAGACTGCAGTTGCCACCAAGCTGGTTGATCTGCTAAAGTGTAGGAAGGCTCTGCAGCAGGAGGTGGACAGGCTGGAGGATGGGCTGAGACCAACCGTATGAGGTTCAACAAGGCCAGGTGTCGGGTCCTGCACTTGGGTCACAACAACCCTTGCAGTGCTACGGGCTTGGGGCAGAGCGGCTGGAGAGACGCGAGGTAGAAAAGGACCTGGGGGGCTCATCGACAGCCGTCTGAACATGAGGCAGCAGCGTGTCCAGGTGGCCAGTGCCAACAGCCCCCTGGCTTGTAGGAGGAACAGGGTAGCCAGCAGGAGCAGGGAAGTGATCATCCCCCTGTATCGGCGCTGGGGAGGCCGCACCTCAAATACTGTGTTCAGTTTTCGGCGTCTCAGTACAGAAAGGATATGAAGGTGCTGGATCCACGTCCAAAGGAGGACAACGAAGGTGGTGCAGGGGCTGGAGCACAGAGCACATGAGGAGCGGCTGAGGGAGCCGGGGTTGTTTAGTTACTTAGTCTGGAGGAAACTCAGGGGAGACCTTAGGGGAAACAACTACCTGAACAGAGGCAGTAGTGAGGCAGGGATCGATCTCTTCCCCAGAATAACCAGCGATAGGACAAGAGGAAATGGCCTCGAGTTCCACCAGGGGAGGTTCAGGTCAGACATTTGGAGGGATTTCTACACGGAAGGAGCAGTGAAGCCTTGGAACAGGCTGCCCGGGGAAGTGGTGGAGTCACCATCCTGGCAGCGCTCAAGAACTGCGCAGATGCGGCACTTAGGGACATGGATTAGCAGGCAGAGAGGTGATGGGTTTACTGTTGGACTCGATGACCTTAAAGGTCTTTTCCAGCCATAATGATTCTATGAGTCTATTCTATGATTTTGCCCCTCATAATCTTTAATGGATTATTTTTCCCCAAAAAAATAATTTCCCCCCCCTCTCATACGCATGTATGAGAGGTACAGGAAAATAAGCAGTATAAGCAATAAACCATTTTAATGCTGGTATCATGTGAGGCTAGAGATTTTGGGGAATTGGCTAATCATTACTTCTGGAATGTTAGTCATAGGTGGAGACCAGTAATACACAGAAAATGGTCTTATGTGACTGTAAACCTCTGCAATTCGAAGAATGAGTCTTTTTCAAATACTAACTACAGATCCCTGCCTTTTATTATGACAGACAGACTTACAGCTGCCTCAGAAGCCAAAGTAATGAAAATAAGGCCTGTATTTCCAGTCATTTATTAACAGTAAAATATTGAAACCTGTAGATGAAACACTTGATTCTGCTTTTGTCTGCACCTGCATATACTGCTGTTTGCATTTTTTTTATTGTGAAAAGTTCACTCTTGCCAGATCATTTAGCACTCATGGACAGTATCCGAAATTGTAAAATATAAATAAAGTGTTGAGCTACATTTGAGCCACTGCCCTCTTTCGGAAGCCACTAGAACTGCCCAGAGCTGCTTCACTCCCCACAGCTAAAGGCCCCAGAGGGCCCAGCGCAGCTCAACTCTTCAGAAGTGGATTTTTTTTTAAAATATTTAACCCTCAATCTGCGCCTGGACTGCCACACCATAAAGCTGGAGTGTTGTGGCACCCATGAGGCCTAAATGGCTTCAGACACAAAAGCTCCTGAGATCAGGAAGAAACAAATCTTTAATATCATCTTCACCCCTCAGCCTTCCCCACACAAGCGCCCCCGCACACGGGGGACACTCGTGTCTGTGCCCCAAGGTGCCCAGAACAGGGCACGGATGCGGCCCAAATTAACAAGAAAGAGCAGGGAGAGGACGAGAGCCGAGGCCGCGCGGCGGCGGCCATGGCGACCAGGCGCCAGCAGGGAGCGGGGCATTGTGGGAGCGAGGCGGGCGGCGGGCGGGGCTGGAGCGGAGGGGCGGGGCTAGAGGGGAGGAGGCGTGGCTAGAGCTCTGGGGCGGGGTTAGAG